>SNVD02008512.1:0-106862 GCA_013180625.2 Boswellia sacra
CCAAGATTTAAAGAAGCATAAATAGAATATGGCATGATGTTAATAGATGCTTCTAAATCTAACATAACTCTTTCAAACTTGGTTTTACAAATGGTGCATGGCATGGTGAACGTACCTGGATCTTTGCACTTTGGAGGAATTTTCCTTTGCAATACAGCTGAAACATCTTCCCCCAAACTTACTTTCTCATTTCTTTTTAACTTTCTTTTGCTGGTGCATAACTCCTTGAGACATTTTGTATAATGAGGTACTTGCTCGATAGCATCCAGAAGTGGTATATTTACCTCGATTTTGTGAGAAGTTTCCAGGAATTTCTTGTTCTTGTTCCTCCTTCGATTTTGCAAATCTACTAGGAAAAAGTGGAGGAGAAACATATGAAGGAATGGGAGTTTTACGACTTACCTTAGAGGATGAGTCTTTTCATGGTGGAAGGGTGTCATCTTCTTCCATCAGTTTGTGATTTCTTTGTAGGATATCTAATTGCTCTTTATTTTGCAAAGTTATCACACAATCATCTCTCTTGGATGTCAACGTTTGAGAAGATAATTTTTCTGAGTCTGGCCCGAATTGATCATGCTAGTAGCCAATTGTCCCATTGATTTGCCAGGTTTTGGATACTTGCCCCAGTTTCTGCTGGAATTGCATGTGTTGTGGCAAGTGCATTAACAATATCCTGGAGTGCACATACCTGAGTTTTCTGGAGCTGGTTGTGGTGCTGGTTGTGGCATGGTGGTGATTGCATTTGAAATGGTTGTTGCACTCTAGGTTGATTAAAAACTTGTAGTTGATTTGGTATGGCATTTGGGATGATTGGTTGATGATTCCAGTAACTGAAATTAGGGTGATCTTCCCATCCAGCATTGTAAGTGTTAGAGAAGGGATCATACCATTACCTTGTTTGTCCTGGAAATCCATCCATGGCATTAGCTTGTTCCATATCTCCTTGCAAAGTTGGATACATGTCGATTGGTTGCTCCATGGTAGAATATACCTCAGATGCATAAGATTTCTGCATATGTCCTACAGCCATGTTTTCCACAAGAAAAGTTAACTCAAAAAGTTGTTGTTCAATGTTCGGAGTGCTTACCTCATTTACTCTCCATGGTAGTTGTGGCTCAAATCCGCCACTGAATTGATGGAAGTTTACTGCCATGTCGTCTAAACACAAACAATCAAAAAAGAAAAACAAAAAAAAAATAAGAATTAACAATAAAAACAAAACAACGAATCGATTAGAAAATCAATCCCCGGCAACGGTGCAAAAAACTTGATGCGTTCGAAACTAGCAAGTATACTAGTCGCACAAGTAATAAAGTGATAAGTAGATATCGTTCCCACGAGGATTGATTCTAATTGAATTCGTTATTTTCCAGCAACGATAAACTAAACAGGGGGGGTTTTGTTGAATGATTAACTAAATGAAATAAGAATGCAAATTAAGAATAACAAAATAGAAGTTAATTTGAGTGAAAAATCAATAAGAGAAACCTGGTTAAGGGTTCTTTCTCTGCCACAAGATATGAATTTGTGAATTAACATAGAATTGTAATCCAATTACAGCATTGAAGTTATCAACCGTAGATAAACAACAAGCTCTGTTATCCCAATCTTTCCTTACTTTGTTGTTAAATAAAACAAGCTCTTTATTTAATCTCTATCCATTAAACAACCTAGAACAAGCTCTCTAAATTTAATTCAATGGATGCATTACGATAAGAAAGATAGGTTGATCTAAGCAATATACACACAAGCTCGGATTATTTAACTTAGGTTGTATTCTCCAATTGCAATCTCTGATCACAATTGTGCTACTAAGGATTAGAAATTCAGGACAATTACGGATCAAGATTTCTACTCTAGCAATAGACAACAACCAGATTATATTCAGTTGGCCATTCCAAATACAATCCGCAAGCAATCATAAGCATTAGATATGGGAAAATACAAGCAACTTCAATTAGAGAATTGGATAACAACTTTTTGCACAATCAACTCACAAAAACCATATCAAGGGCTTTGAAATCACCCTCAACCAATTCAGATTCAGTTACACATGTTTAAGAACGTGGTACATACAATACAACAAGGAGACATTCCAGAAAATGAAAGGGAAGGGAAAAACTTAGCAAATTTGATGTAATTCTCGTTGGATTGTAGTTCTTCCTCTTTCCAAGCTTCCTTTCTCCTTCAAGAACTCCAAGAGATGAAAGAATTCCAGAGCTGAAGCCTCCACCACGTTCTCCCCTCTTCCAGTTCTCAAAATAAAACCCTAAAATTTGTTTAAATACTCTGCTACAGTGAATTGCTACAGTGCCCCGTATTATACATGCTACAGTGACTTGTGGAATTATATTTCTATACATCTCACACTGTTTTGATTAGAACTTTTGGTACACTGAATGGATTTATAAACCGTAAATTTCTCCAGAAAATAGACCTCGAGAGCTTTCCAACGGTATATAATATGTCATCGGGTTCATTGTATATCAATACAATTAAATCCGAGAAGATGGTTGACTAGCAGAGGTGAAAATGAAGGGGTTTACTCCATTTTTGTGCAAGTTCCTCCAAAACTCCTACAAATATCAAAACCACACAAAAACATAAAAATACCAAGGAATATAGAAAAGAAACATGGACGAATTAATATGAAAATGATATATAATTAGACACCTATCAATGCCTTTGCTTGAGATGATGGATAGGGCTCCTCTAGTTGGCTTTGCCTTTGCCTTCTTGCACAGTTTTTATTGGTCTCATTGGACGGTCTTGGTGACCCACATCTTGTGACAACCATTCCTTAAATAGAACCTAGTTTCACGGTAGTTAACTTGATTCTTGCTGAGATATTGATTGGCCTGGATCGTGTAATGACTGATTTGAGTCAGAGATTTCGTGACAGTCTTCTGTTTCTTTAGGTATTTAACCCTGATTTTTACCGAAGTTGCCATTTCGGGTTTTCAACTTAGTGGTTTCAGTCCTCTCTTTTTTCTTTTTTCATCCTCTAATTTTTTCCTAAGCTGCCCTTTTGGGTTTCTGAATTAGTGAGTTAGCCCTAATTTTTGCCTGAGCAGCCCTTTTCGAGTTTTCAACTCAATAGGCTTTTTCTCTATTCTTTTTTTTTTGTGCCCTAACTTTTGCCTAAGCTGCCCTTTTGGGTTTTCAACTTAGCAGGTTTGCCTTAATTTTTGCTTGAGTCGTCCTTTTTGGGTTTTCAACTCAGTGGGCTTGCTTTAATTTTTGCCTGTGCTACCTTTTCAGGTTTCAGACTTAGTAGGCTTTTTCTTATTTTTTTTTTCAGATTTGGTTACAAGAGAGACTGTCTATTCTAGCACTGCCTGTGGGAGATAATCCCAGTTATTGACCTTGACTTTGTACAAGGAGGAGACTTGAGAGATGTTCTTCTTGGGTTGACTAGCTTTGAGTCATTCCTGATACTTAGATTCGTTGGCACTATCCATGGTGGAGGCTAGAGTACGTGACAGTCGAGACCTACATTACAAGCATGCCTTTGGTGGGTTTCACCCATAGTTGATTCTATGATCCTACTAGATTGCATAGGCAGTATGGACTTAAGCAGAGGACCATGGACTCACCAACTGTATTCAGTCCTACGAGACTATTTGCTCGCTATCTAGAGCATTTGAGGGACCTTTGGCTGCATCAGACCATCGAGAGGAAATTGTCCATGGTTCTAACTTTGAGACAGATGACTTATACAAGGGTTGGGTGACCCTTTAGTCTTCCATTCTTGATCCTTCTGTTCGAGCCAAATAGTGCTGTGAGTGATATGGCGAGCGTATTTGTAGTCGAGCAAACAGGCAAAGGTGACAAGGACAGTTTCACTATTATATTAGATGTTAGATTCTTTCCTTTTGTTATCCTACAAAATAACGAGACATTTCAAAGGCATATTTGTTTTCAAACAATTTTATTTCATTAATAAAAGTACAATAGTTTGTTCTTTGAACAATATGTGCATAATTAGACAACTCCTATCATTAATTAGTCATTTCTGATTTTCTGAATAATTATTTTTCTTCTCACACTTTTTTTCCTTTTATCACTTTTGCACATAGTATTTCTTTAGCTTGTCCATGTTGATGGGCTTAGTGAACTCATTCCCTTCCATATCTGATGATGGCTCTATTGGACATGACTTTTGTCATATGGAATAAGCCTTCTCGATTCGGCTTAAACTTTCCTCTCAAATTGATAACTACTGGCCTGGCTTGTTTAAAGACCTTTCCCTTTCTTTGAACTTCCTTATTTTTATTTTCCTATTAAAGGCTCGAGCAACCTGCCTGTGGTACGACTACAAGTGATATTTAGCCTTCATTCTTTTCTTATCAGTCAAGGCCAACTGTTCACATCTACTTTAAACCCACTCCCTTTCAGGAATTTTTGCTTCCATCAAAACCCTCACTGATTTCATTTCTATCTCATTTGGTAGGACTGCTTCTGAACCACACATCAAGGAGAAGGGCATCATACTTGTTGAGCTTCTAAGCGCCAATCTGTAAGCCTATAACATAAACAATAGCTATAGACACTTTATTTTTTAGGGTCGATGATAAAGTGAAGACGAATGTCAAGCAATGAAAAATGATTGAAATGCCCTTGGTAGCAAAAGGAAGAAAGGCAAGAAGAAAGCAACCAAAAGTTTCGAAAACTAACACATGACTTTGAAAAATCACAAAAATTAATCAAAGAAGAAGCTGATGATGAGTCATATACCGTTATGAAGCTATGGATTTCTAGTTTTGACAGAATTTTATAGATTGCCAATTGGAGTTAAACTCAAAGATTTATATATGATCGAATAGACAAAGGTTAAAAGAGGACCACATTAAAGAAATGTGAAAGAAAAAGGATTGGTGAGCTGCCACAGGTCAGCGGTTGTAGCATAGCTAGCTACCTGCCCTCCCACTAGACTGGTGGTCCTCCCACTGTCAACCGACTATTCCTCAATTATTTTTGGAAAATTTTGGATGAAACCTTACTATTTTGATTTTTCCTTCCTTTTTCACTTGCACCCTTCAACTATATAAACCCCCCATTTGGCTCACTTTTCAACACATTAAAATCTTATCTTCTCCCTCTTAAAGAGACACTTGAGAAATGAAGGAGTATTTTCTAGTTAAATATATTTTTTAGACGTTCTATTGCTTTAGACCCAAAAAATATATGTCTTAAGAGCAATCCTCTCTTCTCACTCTTTATTTCTTGTTTATTTTTCTTACTTTAAAATAAGCATGTTTAGGTTTATTTATGCTTGGAATAATTATGTTTAGGTTTTGTTTTGATGTTTATAAGCATGTTTAGGGTTATTATGAATTGTTCTAACCCTTCTTTGTTTTGTGAGATGGATAAGCGTGTCAAGGTAAGTCCGTTTTCCTTTCCTTATTCAAAATCATGCTAGGAGTTTATTTATTTATTTTTTTTCTATGAATGCCTTGAATCATGTTTAAGAGCACATTATTAGAATCATGCTAGAAGTTGAACTTATGATTGTTTTTGTAGCATGCTAGGAAATAGCATAGAATAGGCAAGAATTGCTTTGATTGATTGAATTACCGTATTGATTGCTTGAATTAGGCTAGAATATGCTATGATAACTATTAGTAGACTAAAAATGCTATGATTCACTATAAATTGTTATGAAATTTGCTAGAATAGCAATAGGTAAAACTAGCATGATAGAATTATCAAATCTAGGTAGAAGTGCCATGATTTTAGTTTATGGCCTAGTTTATAATTTTCATTGATTTTGTTTTAAATAATTACCACGTTTAGAGTATAATTGAATAATTATGATTGTATGATGCCATGAAGTGGTGGTGGACTGACATTGATCGTGAGAGACTGTAACTTAGAAAGAAAATTTAGAATGATTAAACAAATGTATGAAATTGAATGATGCCATGAAAGAGGCTTGATAGACATTGAATAGACTCACATATGGTGGTGAGGAATTTGTTATGCATCGAATCTCGAATTGAATGTTTATATTGAATTTATAATATGCATGAAGATGCAATGAATACTATGAATGATATGAATGCGATATTTTGAAGAGTTTAATAGTAGAATTACTTTATTTATTTGTTGAATAACAAATTCATATAATCCTATCCCTTATTCCCTATGTTTGAAGGGAAACATAATTCTATTTCTCCTCCCTCATTCTTTGAATGAGTATTATTGGTTGAATATACCTCACATGTCTTTAAGAAGATAAAATGAACATTATGTGCCTAAAATAGACCATTTAAGCGGATTGTATAACAATATAAGCTATTCTTATTTTCTATATCCTAGTGGAGGCCGAATTTTAATTTAGGTGAGGTGAATAACTAGTACCTAACTTTTCAAAGCCATCTCTAAAGGGATGAGGGTAGTTTAGTCCTTGAAGCGAGTGATTGGATTGCCCCCATTCATTCCCAATTGAATAATTGGGTGGTAACTTCGTTTCCCAGACATGCCCATGGCTTGTTTGTGTTTCTTTAAGTCTCGAAAAAGGTTTCGACAGAGTGTCATGGCCTCAAACGCTCTAACGGGATGAAAGCCCTACTCATAATAGCATCTTAGCCTAATCTTTGTATGTCGACACCGTCTTGGCCAACATCTTCTTGATGTTCTTATTGGCCACTTCTACTGCTCTATTTACTTGTGCTTGATATGGAGATGACTTATGGTATTCAATCTTATACTTCTCAAATAGCTCCTTAGTCTCAGCTTGAAAATGAACCTTATTATCAGTCACGACATCATGTGGCACTATAAATCTGTATATGATATTCCTCTCGATAAACTTCGCCATCTGTTTTGCCTCTAGTTTACTATAGGACTCAACTTCTATCTATTTGGTGAAGTAGTCAATCGTTGCCACCATATATCGATGCCTATTAGAGGCTAACGACCTTATTTCACCTGTAATGTCAATGCCCATGCAGCAAACGGCTATGATGCTATGATTCCTTGTAACTCCAAGGGTCGTTAGTGAATTAAATTTCGATTGATCTGGCACTGGTGACACCTATTCACAAATTGGACACAATTCATCTTCATGATTAGCTAATAAAAGCCTTGTCTTATTTTCTTCTTTATAAGCATTAGCTTATTCATGTGTGGTTTACATACACCATTATGGATTTATTCCATGAGCCTTGTAGCTTTTTTCTCATCAAACACCTCAATTGTATTCCTTTAGGCATTCTCTTGTACATCACTCCTTGATGACAATTAAATTGTTGGGCCAACCTTTGCACTGTAGCCCTGTCTCTCTCATTGGCCTCGTCTGGCAGAATCCTCTATTCTAGATACTTCTTCAAATCATAGAACCATGGCTTCTTATTCACTTCGACTTCCATTACATGGGGTTTCATGTAGCAAGGACCCCATGCTTGTGATATCACTACTGGCCTCACCAACAACTTTTGAGTACTTAGCTAAACTGATGATGAGGAAGCTAAAGCATCGGCCATATGATTCTTATTTCTAAGATGATGGGTTAAGGTACTCTGCTTGAACCTCCCAATCAACCTTCTAATGTGCTTTAGATACGGCTTTAACCTTCCTACCTTATATCCTAATCTTTATTGGCTTGAGAGATGACTAGCTTCAATTCTCCCAACAGTTCTATTTCATCAATGCCCATTACACTCACTATTTCTAACCCAAAGGCACAGGCTTCATACATAGCCATGTTATTGGTGACTCTAAACCCCCAGCTTCTTTGCATAAGGAATGCCTTTTTCAGTTGGTAAGACCATAATAACTCTTATTCTTACTCCATTTCGATTAACAACTCTATCAAAGAACATCCTCTATCCTACTGTCAAGATTACCCCTAGATGTTCATCTAGGAAATCCAACTCTTATGATTCATCATTGTTGAACAGATTTATGACCAAGAATTCTACAACTACTCTTCCTTTCAGACGTACTTAATGTCAAATTCTGACAACTGAACTAGCCAGCTTGCTAGCTTCCCTACCAAGGATGGTGATTTATAAAGATACTTTACTAGGTCTTCCTTTGAAACAATCTCAATCTTATAAGACTAAAATAATGCCTCAACTTCTTCAAAAGCCACACTATGGCTAAGCATGCCACCTCTACACAACTATACTTTGTCTCTTACGGTAGCGACTTCTTGCTAAGATAGTAAATGGGATGTTCCACACTATTCTCACCTTCTTATGCTAGCATAGCACCAATGGCCTCCTCCTCAAGAGCCAAGTAGAGAATTAGATTCTTACTAGGCTTTAGCGGTCTCAAAATTGGTGGTGTGAATGGGGATTTCATCCCACCAGAGTGTTTATGACCATGACACTGTGTCAAACCCTCTTTCAATACTTAAGGAAACACAAACGAGCCATGGGCACGTCTGGAGAATGGAGTTGCCACCCAATTATTTAATTGGGAATGATTGGGGGCAATTTGATCCATTGCTTTAGGACCTAAACTACCCTCATCCTTCCAGAGATGGGTTCGGAAAGTTAGATACGAGTCATTCGAGCCGTATGGATATAAATCCAGCCTCCACTAGGGAAATACCAAATAAGAATAGCTCGTATTGTTACTTGGTCCACTTAGCATTGTTCATTTTATGCATACATTTCATTTTTATCTTCCTTAGTCATGTGACGTGATTATTCAATCAAAGTAGTTTCATATTCATACACAAAAATAGGGAGGAGAATAGAGTTACAATTCCTTTCAAACACAAGGGAAGGGGAAGAGGATTACATCCATTATTCTTCAATAATAAAATTAAGTAATTCTACTTCCAACACTCCAAATATAACTGACACATCCGAAAAAAGATTGTCTCCCAAGTATAGGAGTGTCGAAGTAATAAACACGGTGAGACCGGGGTCGATCCACGAGGAAGGGAATTTTAGCGCTACAAACTATAAAGTAAGCAAGTATGATATGGATGATTCAAAGAGATGACAATATAATATTAACAAATATAAGTAAGAACAAGTTCGTAAACAATAAATGAGAATCACACAAGAGAAATCAATATAATAATAATGAAAGCTAAGGTTAGGGAATCCGCCCTTAATATTTCAAATAAGGATAAACAACCCGTTTTAGTTATAGGAATTATATTTATTTCGTTACCAATATTTATACCGCTTCTTGTAAATGGGTTCAAGCATCCAATGTGTCAATCTCCATATGTCGACAACAAATCAAGGTTCCTAACTAAATTTGTGTCGGTAAGGAAGAATCATACGACATCTAGAAAGGATCCAAGCATTTGATGTGCCAAGGATTATCTACAATGGATCATGACCTCCACTTTACGAGTGGTGTCAAGATTGACTAAGAAAATAAATATAAATCAAATAAACAACATAAGATTATGATTATTAAGCACATATTAAGGGTTAGAGAAACCTTACTCTCATATCAAGGGTTTCACCCTTTCACCTTAGCAAGAGGGAAATTAGAAAGACATTATAAGAGAAAGAAAACAAATTACAAGAAAAAGGAAATTCATTAATAACATTAAAACACAAGAAAGAAAATCACAATAACAAGAGATCCTAACTAAGGCCAAGATATTCTAGCCAAGGCCAAGATGCCCGAATGGGTCACAATGCACTTCTATTTATAGATACATTCAGGGGCAAACTTGTCAAATTACAAAGGAATAATTGTCAAATATTAGGTGCACCAACTTTGACAATTAGGAATTAAGTGAACCAAATTTGACCACAGATTTTGACATTGAATTATTGAGAATTTTGATCATATGTCTTCATAAAAGTCATAGATATTTCTCTCGGCTTTCTATAACATCTTGATTCATACGATTTGGATACGTATTTTGAGAGATATGGTCAAAATACTGAGGCATGGTCAGACTGGGTCGAGACTGTAGATGGGTTCACTTCAAGCCCATTTTTGGTCCACTAAGAGCCCAAATTTGATGACTGTTGTGAAATGCAATCTTGTAGATAATTTAATCAGTTTCCAAAACATCAAGAGTTGCACCATTCTGATCTATAATTAGAAAGTTATACCCATTTTACCAAACCTAGATCAAAACTAAAATTAAGAGAAAGTTAATTCCAAATATGCAAAAACTACAAATATACTTAAGTTGAGGAATTTAATGGCACTATTAATACAATATGATGAATTAAACTCTTATTAAACATACATATTTAAGTGTTCATCACACCCCCCAACCAGCTTATTGCTAGTCCCTAGCAATTAAAGCGCTATTATTTAGAAGTGATTTATAGAATTTTACATCTAAGGTGGTCATTATTGCACTCTCATTGATTTTATCTAAATAAACAAACTCTCAACCGATTTTTTTTATATATTACTCATGTACCCTTTAGTTAAGATATCAACAAACCTTCTTTTTATGCTCAGTTGACACATGACTATGGGGCTTATTAGAAAGAAGCCATATCAGTTTTAATATTTGTTAAGACTAACAACCTTAGGTAAGGGGCATTCATTCATTTTATATATATTTTTGTTTTTCTTTTTTGTTTGTCTTTTTGTTTTTTTTTGAAAGAATACATCTTTAACCCATGTAGCGAGCCTTAGGCTAATGACTCCTAGACCAGTTGGCCTTAGGGCATTAGGTTTTAAGACATCCCTACGAGCTTAACGACTCGGGTTGCCGATGCTTTATTTTTGCTTAGAAACTTGTGGATAGTGCAATCTTCAATCCCATTAAGCTTTCTCCTTAATCCATGTAGCGAGCTTTGGGCCAATAGCTCCCAAACCAGTTGGTCTTAGGGTATTAGGTGTTGAGGCACCCATCGGGCTTAATTGCTCAAATTAAGGAGGCTACGAGACCAAACTTATCCACAATTGCTCTCTTTTTTTTTCACTTTTGTTTTTGCTTTCACTTTTTTTTTTTTTACTTTCCCCTTCCTTTTGTTGTTATCCTAAACAAAACAAAAGAACTCAAATATTGCAACATTTCATTTCTCCACCCACAATCATGCATCAAGGTATGTGTGTGTGTGAAGAAAGGTTCATGAATACTTGCTTAACGAGTACATAAGCACATAGTTTATTAAATGATAAGATTGTGAGAGTTCATAGATTTGAATAATTCAAAGTGAAATGAATAAGATCTCCTTGTTATAAAATTCAAAAATCAAAACTAAGTAATATCAAGTTAACTAAAATGAGTCCTAAAAAATGCAAAATCAAAATAAAATGACAAATTGGTTAGAGTGTGTTCCAAGAGTTCAAACTAGTCCTCCCTACTCTGCCATTCCTGACCCAGAATGCATCTTAAGAGGATTTGAACTCCTTACACTACACTCTGAATCTAATTACTAACTCGTTTTTTTTTTCTGCAAGAAAATTTAAAACACACTTATGTCTACTATCCTTCCCCCCCAACCAAATGAAACATTGTCCTCAATGTTTAAATGTAAAGAGATAAAGTATAGGAGACATTACCTAAAGCTTATGTTATTCGAGAGAGATGACCTGAAAGACTCATAAAATAAAATGCTAAAAATAAAATAAAATAAAAGACAAGAAAAAATTACAAAATGAGATTCAGATCCAATTTGCACTTTTTGTTTTGCCCTCCTGACCAATTAATTTGAGTACTAGCTGGGTCAGGTTCATACTCAACTGCTTGTAATTTGTCAAGTAACTCACCAGTAGAAGAGGCAGAAACAAGGATTTGTCTCGCCAAATGAGGGATAAAATTTTGTTCCATAGCTGCATCAACAAAACTTATTAAAAGATCAAAGAAATTTTTGACATTCAACAAACCTATGGGTTTTTTATGGGGATTCAGTTGGGCCCAAGAGGCAATTTGAAAAATTTATTCAAAAGTACCAAATTCACCTGGTAAGGCAATAAAGGCATCTGAATTAATGAGCATATGTGCCATGCGTTCATGCATAGAGGAGACTTGTAACTCATCCCAACCGTTTTTCCAATAATGCTTTCGATAGCCAAAGTTTTAGAAATAACTCCTAAAACTTGACTACCTCCTACATGTGCGGCTGTTGGCACACAACCCATTAACCTGAGACTACCTCCCCCATAAACCACATGAATCTTTCTTTCAGCCAGTGGCCTACCAAGATAATTTGCTGCTTCTACAAACTCCTTACTTTTACTCGGTCGAGATCCACAGAATACATATATCCTTTGGATTCGACGTTTTGAGGTTCCCTCCATGTCTATGCAACTCTCTAACTATGTGTGAAGAAGAGAACATGAGATGTGGTATTTATAGAGCGCAAAAAGGTAAGCTAATGATGACATCCAAACAGGTAGCTCGGTTGCTTGTTGAAAAATTTGACAATTATGCATAGAAATTCAAAAAAGATGATGAAATAAGACACCACAAGTCAAACAAAAAGTACAAATTAAAAAATGACAGCTATAAGGCATTAAAATTCAAAAATGATGGCACTCATGCATATGTATAGGTAATTGTGACTGTGGCTCACATCTTCCTCTGGTTTTACGTCCAGAAACGGTTTAAACACCTTCTATGAGTTAGGGATATGCTTCCCATCCAGTTTTCTTATAAACTGGCAAATAGGGTCGTTTTGAGTCAGATTCCCAGGACTATAGCGTTCTTGCTCATCTCGGAATTGTGTCCACAATTTAAAAATTTCACGCTGCACAAGTCCACAAGAATGCGTCTCACGAGTCATTCGGATATCATCCAAAGACTCCCTACTTAGTCCATTCTTGATGAACTATAGTTTATCCTCTCGATTATTAGACAAATATCCCAAGGAGCGGCAACGCTGGTTACAAGTCCATCTTGCACATTTGGGACAAACTTGTAACCTTTTTGCTCTTCGCTTTTTGGCGTAAGAGCTTTTTCCCATACCTGGCATGTGTGAAACAAGATTATCTAAAAATTCATAAGAAAATCGAACCTTGGCTTCAATTAAGCATCTTACTTCAACAGGCATACCCTTACACGTCAACATCCTTAGTCTCTCTGCGCGAGCTTTGTAAATTTTAAGCAAATCATTTTGAGGAAGAGAAGGAAAATGTTTGTTCAATTTTAAGAGAATGGTATCCATGTGAATAAAATGAGAGAGAAGAAAAGAAAATAGATGCAAGGTTAGCAACAATTTTTAGGGAACTGAAAAACCGACTTTAAAAGTCACGGAGTACCGTATCTGCCACTTGATCGGGAAAAATCAATCCTTAAAAAGGATCGACTAAAGCAATGGACTCTTGATTTTGGTCAAAATTTTCAAAGAATGGTTTTAACCGTTGTCCATTAACTTTAAAAACAATACCATTCTTTGGGTTCTCAATTTCAACTGCTCCATGAGGGAAAACATTTTTAACGATGAAAGGCCCAGTCCAATGAGACCGAAGTTTACCAGGAAACAAGTGCAATCTTGAATCATACAAAAGAACTTTTTGTGAAGGTTCAAAAGATTTTCTCCCAATGAATTTGTCATGAAAAACCTTCATTTTTTCTTTGTAGATTTTAAAATTTTCATAAGCCTCATTCCTAATTTCTTCTAGTTCACTCAGTTGGAGTTTACGTAACTTGCAAGCATCATTCAAGTTTGTGTTAAATGTTTTAATGGCCCAATAAGCTTTATGCTCAATTTCCATAGGCAAGTGACAAGGTTTTCCACAAACTAATCTATAAGGAGACATTCCCAATGATGTTTTGAAAGCAATTCGGTAAGCCCAAAGTGCATGATTGAGTCTTAAAGACCAATCTTTACTATTTGGGTTAACCGTTTTTTCTATGATCTGTTTTATCTCCCTATTAGCTAATTCAACTTGTCCACTTGTTTGCGGGTGATAAGGTGTAGAAATTTTATGGGTTATTCCATATTTCTTCATTAAGGTTTCAAATGGTTTGTTACAAAAATATATACCCCCATCACTAATAATAGCTCGAGGAATTCCAAATCTACACAAGATATTCTCTTTCAAGAATTTGATAACTGTTTTGTGATCATTGTTTCGACATGGAATTGCCTCGACCAATTTTGAAACATAGTCTACTACAACAAGAATATACACAAATCCAAATGATGTTGGAAAAGGTCCCATAAAATCAATACTCCAACAGTCAAAGATTTCAACAACAAGAATGGGATTCAAAGGCATCATGTTTCTTTTTGAAATGGATCCCAATTTTTGACAATTTTCACACATTTTGCAAAATACATGTTGCATCTTTAAATAAGGTGGGCCAATAAAATCTACATTGCAAGATTTTAGCAGCTGTTTTTCTAGATAAAAAATGTCCTCCACATGCTTCAGAATGACAAAAATTAATAACACTACTTACCTCATTGTTGGGTATGCATCTTCTAATTATTTGATCAGGACAATATTTGAACAGATATGGGTCATCCCAATAAAAATTTTTCACCTCGATCAAAAACTTCCTTTTGTCTTGAGCATTCCAATGAGGTGGCATTTTTCCTGTTACAAGGAAATTTACAATGTTATCAAACCAAGGTACAATAGCAACAAAAAATAAAAATTCATCAGGAAAATAATCATTGACAAGTGAAGTTTCAATTAATGTCTCTGTCGTTAATCTTGAAAGATGATCTGCAACGACATTTTTAGCTCATTTCTTATCATTTGTTGTAATGTTGAATTCTTGGAGCAATAAGATCCACCGTCTCAATCTAGGTTTTGCATCCTGTTTAGATATTAAATATCTCACAGCTGCATGGTCAGTGTAAACAATCGTGGGAGTACTAATTAAATAAGATCGAAATTTGTCCAGTGCAAATACTACTGCAAGTAGTTCTTTTTCAGTTGTTGTATAATTCATTTGTGCATCATTTAAAGTCCTACTTGCATAGTATATGACATTAGGCTTACCTTCTTTTCTTTGTCCTAAGACAGCACCAACGGCATAGTCACTTGCATCACACATCAATTCAAAAGGCAAGGACCAATCAGGAGATTGCATAATTTGAGTAGTTGTTAAAAGTCCATTTCACTTATCAAAGGCATTTTGACATTGTTGAGTCCATTCAAAAGAAATGTCTTTTATTAAGAGGTTACAACGAGGTTTAGATATAGCACTAAAATTTCTTATGAACCTCTTATAAAATCTAGCATGCCCTAAGAATGAACAGACTTCTTTGACTATTTTTGGTGGAGGCAAATGGGAAATTAATTCCACTTTTGCTTTGTCAACTTCAATTCCCTTAGAAGACACCACATGACCGAAGACAATTCCCGAAGTGACCATATAATGACATTTTTTCCAATTCAAAATCAGACCTTTTTCTACACACCTTTTTAGGACTTTTTCTAAGTTTTCAAGACAATTATCAAAAGAGTTTCCAAAGACAGTTAAATCATCCATAAAAACTTCTAAACAATGCTCAACCATGTCACTAAAAATGCTTAACGTGCATCTTTGAAAAGTGGCTGGGGCATTGCAAAGTGCAAAAGGCATTCTCCTAAATGCAAAAGTGCCAAAGGGGCACGTGAATGTGGTCTTTTCTTGGTCTTCGAGTGCAATGGGAATTTGATAATAGCCTGAATATCCATCAGGAAAGCAGTAGTAGGAGTGCCCTGCTACTCTTTCAAGAATTTGGTCAAGGAAAGGTAAAGGAAAGTGGTCTTTCCTGGTGACAGCATTTAATTTTCTATAATCAATGCACATCCTCCAGCTAGATGAGACTCAAGTTGGCAATAATTCACCCTTTTCTTTTTTTACTACTGTAATGCCAGATTTCTTAGGTACTACTTGTGTAGGGCTTACCCACTTACTATCAGAAATAGGGTAGATAATTCCCACATCATGTAGTTTGAGAACTTCAGCCCTAATGACCTCTTTCATATGGGGATTTAATCTCCTTTGAGGTTGTTGGGATATTTTGGCATTTTCTTCTAAATGTATTCTATGTGTACAAATCAAAGGGTTAATGCCTTTTATGTCTTTTAAAGTCCATCCGATTGCATTTTTATGCCTTATAAGTATGTGTATCAACTTACCTTCTTGCTCGCTTGTGAGGGATGAAGAAATTACCATTGGATATGTTTGATTCTCCCCAAGATATGCATATTTCAGTCCTTTAGGTAAAGGCTTCAGTTCTAACTTGGGAGCTTCCTCTTCCTTGCTTTCATTCATTTGCCCTAATTCTTCGAATCTTGATTTTGAACCTTTTTCCATCACCTGCGCACAATCTAGTAAAGAACACATATCAGAAAGATCAAGTTTTAGTTCCGTACTTGATTCTAATGAATTCACTAAACAAGTTTCCAAAGGGTCAGAAGAACTCCCTTTTTGGATGTGATCTTCCACAATAGTTTCGATCATATTGGCCTCCTCAATTTCATCTTCTTCTTCATGTGGTTGTTTGCACATATTGAAAACATTAAGTTCCATTGTCATGTTCCCAAATGATAGCTTCATGACTCCATTCCTGCAATTAATCAAAGCATTAGAGGTAGCTAGAAATGGACGCCCTAAAATGAAAGGAATTGAATTACATTCTTCCACTGGTTGTGTGTCCAAGACGATAAAATCCACTGGATAAATGAATTTATCAACTTGAACTAACACATCTTCTACTACTCCTCTTTGTACTTTAATTGATCTATCAGCAAGCAAAAGAGTCACAAAAGTCGGTTTTAACTCACCTAGATTGAGTTTTTGAAAAACCGAGTATGGAAGCAAATTCACACTAGCACCAAGATCAAGTAAAGCTTGTTCAATTTTATGGTCTCCAATAACACATGAAATTGTAGGACAACCTGGATCCTTATATTTCACTATATTATTGTTTTGAAGAATAGCACTTACTTGCTCGGCTAGAAAGGCCTTCTTTTTCACATTCAATTTCCTTTTCACAGTGCACAAGTCTTTCAAAAATTTTGCATAAGAAGGTACCTGTTTGATCACATCTAGCAAGGGAATGTTGACCTTTACCTGTTTGAAAATTTCAAAGATTTCAGAATTGTGAGTTGGCTTCTTTTGTGTGGCTAATGCTTGAGGAAATGGAGGCACAGATGAGGATTTGGTTTCTTCTTCGCCAGGTGTTGGTTCGACAACCTCTTCCTGCCCTTTAGAGATCGATTCTTCTTCTTTCTCACAAGGGTTAGGAATATGTTTTTCAACAACCTTACCGCTGCGAAGGGTCATGACTGATTTGGCTTGGTCAAAATAATGGTTACTTGAACTCCCTGCATTTGAGTTAGCTTGATCTTTGGGGTTTTGCAATGTTTGAGAAGGAAATTTCCCTTTCTCTTGGATGCTAAATGTAGATGCAAATTTTGCAAGAGTGTCTGATAAATTTGCTAATGTTTGAGCAGTTTGACTATTGAAAGATTCTTGATTTATAATGAATGAATGCAATGTTTCTTCAAGGTCATTCCGAGGAGGAGGAGCATATGCATGATCATGAGAATTTTGAAAATTTTGTCGTGTTTGAAAGGGGACTTGTGAAGATTGTGCATGATTGTCACTTTTCCAACTAAAATTTGGATGATTTCTCCAGCCGGGATTATAGGTTTGTGAATATGGATTGTGATTTGGCCTTTTGAAAGTGTTCAAGGCATTGGCTTGCTCATGGAGACATTCCCTAAAGGCAGGCGAAGTTGGGCAATTGTCAGTAGAATGGTCATTGTCATTACAAATGTTACAGACATTTTCTTGAATAGAATTCAATTGATCACTCATTTTCATCTCTAAAGCCTCGACTTTTCTGGCTAGGGATGCATATTTGGCTTGAAGGTCATGGTCTTCCCTAAGGTTATAAATGCCTCTATTGGATGTCGAGGTTGGGGCCTTGCTTGGTGCCTCATAGGTGCCAGCAGTGTCCCAATTTTGTGCCTTTTCTACCAAGGGATATAGGTAGTCAATTGCTTCCTCAGGGTCTTTATCTTCAAATTCTCTATTACACATTAATTCTACTAGTTGCCTATCCTGAGGTGTTAACCCTTTATAGAAGTGTGCAACTATTCTCCAAGTTTCAAAACCATGGTAAGGATAGGTATTAAGTAGTTCCTTATACCTTTTCCAACATTGGTAAAAGGTTTCCCCTTGTTTTTTAGTGAAATTGGAACTTTGTTCTACGGGTAGGAAAATTTTTTTTTTAAAAATTGTTGTTTTATCTCATCCCATGAACTGATAGAATTCGACCTCAAATTTTGGAGCCATATTCTAGCTTTATCTTTTAAGGAAAAAGGAAAAAGCTTTAATCTAATGGTGTTTATGCTACAATTTGGGTCACTGTAGGAGTACACATCTCTTCAAAGATTTTTAAGTGCGAATATGGGTTCTTCATATCAAGGCCATGAAAGGTGGGTAGAAGTCAAACAAAATTTGGTTTGAAATTGAAATGGATTGAATCGGGAGGAGAAACTACACAAGATGGTGCGCTAGTTCTTACTGGATTCATGTAATCTCTGAGGGTTCTTGGTTGGTTTTGATCATTTTGTTGGGAACGGTTGTCCCCTTCGTCCATGAACCTCTCCACTAGATTGTCGGCCATGTTTTCTAAGAAAGATGATGTTTTTCTAACAAGTCTACCACTAGATGTTCGTGACCAAATTTTCATGCAAGAAAGAAAAAAGAAAAGAGAAGAAAAGATGAACACTCGATAAAGAAAAAAAATTAAGATTTAAAATGAGAAAAGAGAATACTTACAATTTTGCACGCCAATTTTTACCTTTCCCGGCAACGACACCAAAAACTTGACACATCTGAAAAAGGAGTACCTCCCAAGTATAGGAGTGTCGAAGTAATAAACTCGATGAGACTGGGGTCGATTACGGGGAAGGAAATTTTAGCTCTACAAACTATAAAGTAAGCAAATATGATATGGAATATTCAAAGAGATGACAAGATAATATCAACAAATATAAGTAAGAACAAGTTCGTAAACAATAAATGAGAATCACACAAGAGAAATCAACACAGCAATAACGAAAGCTAAGGTTAGGGGATCCGCCCTTGATATTTCAAATAAGGATAAAAAACCTGTTTTAGTTATATAAATTATATTTGTTTCGTTACCAATATTTATACCACTTCTTGTTAATGGGTTTAAGCGTCCAATGTGCCAATCTCCATATGTCGAAAATAAATCAAGGTTCTTGACTAGATTCATGTCAGTAAGGAAGAACCATACGACATCTGAAAAAGAATCCAAGCATTTGATGTACCAAGGATTGTCTACAATGGATCAAGACCTCCACTTTATGAGTGGTGTCAAGATTGATTAAGAAAATAAATATAAATCATATAAACAACATAAGATTATGATTATTAAGCACATATTAAGGGTTAGAGAATCCTTACTCTCGTATCAAGGGTTTCACTCTTTCACCTTAGCAAGAGGGAAATTAGAAAGACATTATAAGAGAAAGAAAACAAATTGCAAGAAAAAAGAAATTCATTAATAACATTGAAACACAAGAAAGAAAATCGCAATAACAAGAGATCCCAGCTAAGGCTAAGATATTCTAGCCAAGGCCAAGATGCCCTAATGGGTCATAGGGCACTTCTATTTATAGATGTATTCAGAGGCAAACTTGTCAAATTACAAAGGAATAATTGTCAAATATTAGGTGCACCAACTTTGACAATTAGGGCGATTAAGTGAACCAATTTTGACCACCGATTTTGACATTGAATTATTGAGAATTTTGATCACATGTCTTCATGAAAGTCATAGCCATTTCTCTCAGCTTTCTAGAACATCTTGATTCATACGATTTGGATACATATTTTGATAGATATGGTCAAAATACTGAGGCATGATTAGACTAGGTCGAGACTATAGATGGGTTCATTTCAAGCCCATTTTTGGTCCACTAAGAGCCCAAATTTGATGATTCTTATGGATGCAATCTTGTAGACAATTTAATAAGCTTTTCAAAATATTAAGATTTGCACCATTCTGATCTATACATAGAAAGTTATACCCATTTTACCGAACCTACATCAAAACCAAAATTAAGAGAAAGTTAATTCCAATATGCAAATACTATAAATATACTTAAGTTAAGGAATTTAATGACACTATTAATGCAATATGATGAATTAAGCTATTATTAAACGTACATATTTAAGTGTTCATCAATAATGTTCCCATAAATCAAGTATTCAATAATAAAAGCATATTCATACAAATCATACATTTAACAATCAATCAATTCAAGATTCGATAACTAAGGAATTCCTCACCACTATATGTGAGTCTATTCCATGTTTATCAAACCTCTACATGCATATTCATACATATATCATTCTTTACTGATGGCCCCTCACCATCGATATGAGTCCACAATCACTTCATGGCATTATTCTAATTAAAGTGTATTCATGGTAAATTCATATATTCATTAATCAATTAATCTAATATAAAGCCATAATCTAATGTCATGGCATTCTAGCCTAGATTTGATAATTCCATTATAGCATTCTAGCCTATTGCTATTCTAGCATAATTCATATTAATTCATGGCAATTCTAGACTAATTATGACAATTCTAGCCTAATTCAAACAATTGAAATCAATCATAGCTATTCTAGCTCAAACAAGACTTTCAAGGGCAAAACGATAATTCTTACCTTTTCTATGCTATTTCCTAACATATATCAAAGCAAATAAGTTTTCTTAGCATGATTCTAATCATGTGCTCTTAATCATGATTCTATGCATGTACCCCTAAACACATTTCTAAGCATTCGCAAAGAAATTAAACTCCAAAGCATGATTCTAATAAATGAGAGATAGCGGACTTACCTTGACACGCTTATTCATCTTACGAAACAAATAAGGGTTAGACAATTCATAAAACCCTAAACATGCTTCTAAGCATTAAAATAAATCCTAAACATGCTTATTCTAAGCATAAATAAACCTAAACATGCTTAATTCTAAGCAAGAAAAAAAAAAGAAGAAAATATGAGGGAGAAGAGAAAACTGCTGTCAGGATGTACCCTTTCCGAGTTTAGAGCAATGTCAAATGCCCAAAAAATATTAAACTACAAAGGACTCCTTGGCATTCTCACAAGTGTGTCCTAGAGGGAGAGAGAGAGGATTTCTGGATGCGTTGAGAAGTATGCCCAAGGTGTGCTTATATAGGCTTTCCTTGGAGTGACAAAGTGACGAAAGACCAATGTGGGATTCAGTGAATAGTACCACGTTAATTGTGTACTATCGTTCGACCCTTCGTCTTTTACAATTTTCCAATGTAGTCCCTTCTGGCCTTTTTCTATTCAATTGCTTATAACTTTTCAAATTCAACTATGATTTATGATACATAAGTTTTTATGAAAATTAGACATCCGTAGCTTCGCAACGGTATATGGCTCATCATTAGATTCCTCTTGAATTAATTTTTGTGATTTTTTTTGAAGTCATATGTTAGTTTTTGAGACCTTTCACCAACTCCCTCTCACCTTTCCTTTCTTGGCCCCCAAGGGCATTTTGATCATTTTTTTTTTTGCTCCACATTCATCTACATTCCTTCATTGAGCCTAAAAAATTTAGTATCTATGGCTTACCTCCTAGTTTGAAGAGGTTGTTAGACACAAAATTCGACAAAATACTCTTGCTTCATCTTGCTTTCTTTCCTCTCGACATCCTCACCTTCATTCTTATTCTATCAGACTTTCTCATCATCATCTCTCTCTCCTTCTTGCTTTTATAAAAGTGTGTCCATTCAAGGACTAGTGTGCTCATTCAAAGGCTAAAGGTGCCCATCTAAGGACATAAGTGCCCCATCTAAGGGCGAATGTGCCTACCTAAGGGCGAATGTGCTCATTCAAGGGCTAGAAAGCATCCCTATGATGCTATGATGAGACACTCTTCAGTGCACCTACTTTTACGGATTTGATAACACTCTCCAGTGCGCCTATTCTAAGGGCTTCAAACACTCTTAACTACAGCCACTTCTTAGGGTTTGGTAACACTCTTCAGTGTACCTATTCTAAGGGCTTCAAACAATCTTAAGTGCATCTACTTCTTAGGGTTTTTAACATTCTTCAATGCGCTTCTTCCTAGGGCTTGTGCCTATTCTAAGGGCTTGAAATACTCTTAAGTGCACTTACTTCTTAGAGTTTTTGACACTCTTTAGTGTGCCTCTTCTTAGGGCTTTTGCCTATTCGAAGGCTTAAAACACTCTTAAGTGCACATACTTCCTAGGGTTTCCTTCTAATGCATGCCCACTTTGAAAACTTCTATCATGCATTACTTTGCGGTCTTTAGACCTTCTCATTCCTTATGCCTTCGGCTAGGTATTCTTCGTTCTTCTTTTATCTATTCAAATTTTGCATTTGTTGGGTTTTGTGCTTTTTTTCTAAGCATTCTTCATGTTTCTTCTAGTATTTGTCCTCATTGGGTTTCATGCCCTTCTTTCAAGTATTCCTACTTCTATTCTTGATTTCTCTGGTCCGCTAGGGAAATCTCTTGAGTTCCTCATTCTTGTATTCATGTTCTTCATTATCTGACTCTTTAGGGATCTTTCCCTTATCTTTGTAAATTCCTAAAAGATTTAAACATTCTTTAATGCTGTATAATCAATTAAAAAATTTGTACCTCATTAAGTGTGTTCTTCAACAAATTGCTTTCTAATATGTGAAGGAATTCTTCCATGTGATTTCGGTCGAAGATTCTATCAACTGACACTATAAAAAAAATGTCCATTCTTGTAGGGTTTTAACCCACAATTATGGGTTACTTGTGAGTTTTCTGATACACAAATAGAGCACTGACAAATATTCTATATTTGTGAGTTGGTCAAACCCACAAATAAGTATCTGAAACATATTTGTCATATAATAAGGCACAAATATAAGTGCCTCAGATCATGATTTTGTGGTTATATTTGTGACTTATCTATTTTATATTTGTGAGTTTGTGACAAATATTAAGTGGTTAATTTTTGAATTATGTGACAAATATTAGGTAATATTTGTAGGATTTCTACCCTCCAAGTATGGTTTGAGGGGGGAAAATATAATATAATACTAGGCTAGTTCAAACTAGCCTAGTATTATATAATATAATATTTTTTTAGGATTTATTAATATATTGTAATATAAAACATAGATATATGTACTGGAAAATATATTTCTCAGATAATAAAGCAAATATTAATTATGAAAAAAATTATGCCTAAAAAAAAAACTCTACATTCACATATTCAACATGGAAAAAAGTAGTAAGTTACAATATCATTTTCCAAAAGTAACTTGAATAAATGTACATCAACAACATATTCAATATTGATAATAAAAAGAATTTTGTTGTGATGCCCTGCAAAAAATAAAGAAAAAAAGAATGAATGAGTCAATTTATTACAAGATTCATGAATTTACATAAATAAATGTAACATTAAGTAAATGACACAATTTCTAGTTGAAGTACTTCATGAATGAATCAAAAGTTTGCATATTCTAAACATAGATCAAAGTGTATACAGTTATAACTATGTAATTTGCCTATCTACAGCCCTAAACCATCCACTGCCAAGAATAAATAAAACAAGTAATCCATATACATAGTCCCTTTTTCCTTGCTCATTTAATTAATACTATGGAACAACAAACAATAATCAAATATAAACTTAACAATGACATCCAAACCTAGTGGAGATGATTCATGCATTTGACTTTAAACTTGTATTGCTCACAATATTGAATGTAGGAGATAGCACAAATAATCAGGGTATGAAAAGTACAATAGTTGATCAATGACATTACTATATCAAGATTAAGCACTCATCATTTGATATGTACAATATTATTAAATGTTAGTAATATAACTTTCAGGTCACAACTCACAATTTTCTTTCCACATAACTATGATCACTATAAACACATCAGATTTCAAAATGATCAGCAATTTAGCTCATTACACGCTTCTAACAAGCAACAAAAAACCTAAGCTGGAATTCTTGATGAAGTTGAAATCGTCATGATTATCAAAAAAATTTTCATCAGAAACTGAAATCTCTCCAAAAATCAGAGTAGGAAAGCTATTCTTCATAGCCTCAAGAATCATAGTCATTGTGATAAAATGATTTGGTCGTAAATATTGAATGTGAATATAAACAAATACATACCCTTGTAGTGTAGTCCTCTTCCACTTGTAGGACCAATTTCCTTTTCTCCTGAAGATGCAAAAAATAAAATTCAATTTAATGGTGATGAAAAGATCTAAATTAGACTAGTAGAATCAAAAGTAATATGCAATTAATATTATACCTGTACAAGATCTTCGATTAAAAATTCAGAAGTTGTTGGAGTCATGCAAATGTATGTATGTAGAGCCATACATATTTGAACCACATTAAAAAAAACTAAGTGGCAGAGTTTATAAACACATAAGTAAAGAACGGATTATATCCGAAAGTAAATAAGTTAATATAAGCAAATACATATTTGTACCATCCTTTGTGCTATAATCAAAGTAAAGAACTGAGTACAAAGTTTGAATGCTTCCAAAATCCTAGTCAGTATGCATTCACGTTGTATGTCCACACCAAAAAGGTCTCCCCAAAAAAAAATCAATCTACATCAGTATCTATTTATGATGTCATCTCCTTTGAATCATCTTCAACAAAAGAAACCTAAAAGTCAGAATCAAACACAAAATGATCAAAGTTATAAACATAACTCCAATCTGCAAAATTAGAAAGGCAATTGTTGGAAAAAAATAATGATTATTAAAAGCTTAATATAACAATGTTAACTTGGTCTGTTATTCAACGTGATATGTCTATTCATTTGTTGCCCAGCTTCTTTAATAAGATAGAAGAAACATGCTTTGCCCAGTCACCTCTAATCTCATTTATCTCATCTTTAGTATATTTGTCCTTCTTGTTGTACTATAATATAACCAGGTTAGTTTAACACTCAAAATGGGTACCAACTAAAGGTTTAATAACATACAATTATTAGTGGTCAGCTCACCTTCTCGCAAAGGACATTATAGTCTAAGATGATCTCTTTCATGTATCTAAGTACATAATAGCCACATTCAAAGCTTCCAGCTTGCTTCGGTCCCTATACATGAAAAAGTTAAATTGTTACTTCGTAATGTTCTTCTAAAGGTTCAACAAATTCCATTATCAATTATAGAAAAAGGAAACTTAACACATTCCTTTATTCAATGTTTAAAAAGAATAGAATGTAGTCATTTATCAAACAACAAAGCAAAGAAAGCCCCAACACCTAAAACTCAAAGCTATCTAAGTTGTCCATATTCAAAAGCTTTTAATTCTTAAGGCATAAAAAAACATGTTGAAATATAATAAAAATGAAAGGAAGACTTAAATTATACCTTCACTTGTATCCATACATTATTCTTCTTCATCTTTTTGTCAACTTTAGTTTGCCATATCATAAACCCTCTGAAAACATATTACAAACAGTCACAACACTTCACTGAAAATTAATCCACAAAGCTTGGATTTCAAGAATAATTAAATTTTAGGTCTTACTGGTTTATAACTTCCTTTGCCGCTGCTTGAATTCCTTTTCTCATTGAATCAATATGGTATACTTTGAAAGTTGACATGTCAAGCACTATAAGAGTCCAATGGTACGTACAACAATGTATCAAACAATTACAATTTAAATCCATTACTATTGCAAAAACTAAGATTTTACAATATTATTTCCAAAGACATTATACCCGGGGTTGTATGGAATGAAAACAAAGTTTCTATCTTTAAACTTTAGTAACTTGTTTGCGATTGATTGGGCCATTTGTACCCGCATTTGAGCATCTTCAAGCCTACTAGGAAGGATGGTTTCTGGGTGAATAAAACCATACTTCACTGAACCAGAACCACATTGGAAAGCCTCATAAATATGACTGTTACATCAAAAAAATCAAACTTTAAATATAGACCTGGAACAAATGGAAATCATCATGTAACTAAAATCGTTCATTGGAAATCTAATGGATATTATTTTAATACCTCATAAAAATAGAGAGACAGTTTTGTGATAGCTTATAGTCAATAATGCATGACAAGTCACCATGGGACAAAAAGGTATGAACCGAGTACCCAAACAGTCCATCTTGAAATTTGATTTCAACATCTTTACTTTTATCCATCCTAACGTTAACCAATGCCTCCAAAACAAGTACATCATCAGGTTTTTCAATTGCCCTTGGCTCCATTTGAAGCCCTTTAATCTCCTGACTGAGTTTTCTCTTTATAAGGCATTGCTCAATTGAATCCTACGTTAGACCACACATAGAACGTTAGTCTAAACATACCGATAGCTCCTATAAATAAAATTATGTAAAGGCATTGGATATTGCTAATTACTTTTTACCTCATTTGTTACAATGACAAGATCTTCAGGCCATTCCACATGATCTCCCACTGAATCATATAGTGTTATTGGCTCATCCTCTTTGGCTTGTATTGGGAGTGGGGCATATCTCTCAAAACATACATCAATTGACACTACCATGTTTGGCCTCAAATCCTTCACAATTGTACCACTGGCCACTGGTTTTCCTTTTGGATCCAATTTCAAACTACAAGATTTACCCTAATGTAGATATAAAAATATGTTAAATAAACTAACAAACAAAAACAATAACTAGAAAATAAATTACAAGAGATAAGCAAAGCTCACATATATTGTTATCTTTCTACAATTTTCTTGTGGAGGCATTACATTGCCACTGTTCTCCCCATCTTCTAATTTTAGTTGCTTTTTGCCTTTGCTAACACTGCTTCCATGTGTTACAACATTTGGTTGCTTCTTTGGTGGAAATTGATAAACCTGTAATTGGTTGTTGGTGAAGTCCTCCGACTTATGATTGCTTACATCCTTGTCATCCATTTCCATTTTGTTGCTAGAGGTAGCTGACTTAGCATTAGCTACTTAACTTTTCAGCCTAGCTACTTCAACATCTCTTTCTTGTAACTGCCTTTTTAACTCATTGACAAGGCAATCCTTCTCATGATCACCTTTTATAGTTGAAAAATAAGATGTAGGTGTGATAAATTTTCCTAACCCTCTTACACGGCCACAATGCTCGTCACTACCCAATGCTTGTGAGAGTATATCCTTGAATTCAGTTGTGTCTGTGACATCCGATTCTATTTGTGATTTGAGCTCATCCTACAACAAAACACATAATTTTTAATAGTTACAATTAGTGTACCTCATTTTCATAGAAATAACATAAAGTAACCATTAACCATTTCAAGTACTCACAATCTTTTCAACAATAGGAACCACATTTGGGTGGTAATCACCGGAGGCTTTTCTTTTTCGACCTCTTACCCATAGATCAGCACGATCTATAGGAGTATTCCAGTCTCCAGATTATAACTGCTACACATAATGATAAATGTTTAAAAAATAAGACATGTTGATGCTCAAATCCAAAATGGTTTGGAGAAAAAGTAAACTAAGATAACAATTACTACTACTTTCTTACCATTTGTTGCTCCAACTTTGCATAACCAGACCTACCAGTGCAATGATCATTTTTGTTTGTGAACCTTCTCTGTCGTTGCACCGCGCTATACATTTTCATATATTGCAAATCCATACATTGATTAACACATTTATTTATTTCAATGAAATTAGATGAAGATTAATACTAACGAAATACAAGGTTTTCAAAACATATTTGTGTTAAAAATAATTCATTTACTGTAATAAAATATTTATTTTAAGCAACCAGCCACACTTTTTTATCTAATAATCAACATACAAGAAAAAAATTAAGCTACCAGCAATGTTCTATTATCAAATAACTAACAAACCATAAAAAATTAAGCAACCAGTAATGCTTTACTATCAAATAATTAGCATAGCAAAAAAATTTTAAGCAACTAGCAGTCTTTTATTATAAAATAACTGGCATAGCCGAAAGTTGAACCAAGCAACATTGCTTATTATCCAATAACCAACATATGACAAAAAATGTAGCTACTAGCAATGCTTTATTATCAAATAACCAATGTACCAAAAAAGTTTAAACAACCAGCCATGTTTTATTATCAAATAACCAGCATATGAGAAAAAATAAAGCAACCAACAAACTCTTATTATCAAATAACAACACAACCAAAAAAAAATGCTTTATTAACTTTCATACACTTTATACTATTACCTGGAACTCTTTTGTCAAACGGTATTCCACAAAGGCATCCCAATCATGCTTTTTAATGTATTTTTTGTAGTCTTCTAGAGGGTCTTTTGACTTAGTGAAGTCATCTTTAACTTTCCTTATAAATTCTCTAGTCAACCAAGTCTTAAAAGAGGTCCATGCTCTACAAGCTTGATGTAACAAATTCTTCTTGAAGCGCAGATCAATCTCAAATTTACTCTACATAGAAAGCATTAACATATAAATAGAGTAGTTTAGTAAATGCTAAATTGATAACAACAATATTTTTGAGTATATACCAGAATTTCAGTCCAAATATCCTCTTTCAATTTTGGTGGCACAAGTCTCCAATCCTTATATGAAATTGGGACTGTTTGACGTGCTAAACATCCAACAGTGGTAATGAGATTATCAACATGGTCTCCCACTGGTTGTCCATTGCTGTTAAACTCAATGGTTGGTTTCACCCCCTTATTTGCTTTGTTGTTCTTCTTATTTGTGCAAATACCTCTGCTTTTACGCTTCTATATTGGTGGCTGGACATTTTTATCATCTCCTATATTTTCATTGTCACCATTTTTTGCCATTGTCACAGTCTTCAAAGGAAAAAAGGTCATAAAGTAATTAGTAGGCTATTTCACTCCAATGTTATAACCACATTAATATATTTCCAGCCAATTGTTAGCGATATATACAACAAGAAAGAAAGCAAGAACAATATAATCAGAATAATAAATAACCAATTTGCCTATAGTTCAGCCAAACATTAATCATTAAAAAAAAAAGCAAACACAATGTAAGTATACTTACATATAATAAACAATTACCATGAGTGTCATTTCAAGGTTGTGTTCACAACCCAAATACCCTCTAAATCCTCTCTAATGCAGCCACTTTCATCATCCTCAAAGGTATCAATTGTTTCTAAGGTAGGTAATTATTATGGATGGAGTACTAATTAAGTTAAAATTTGATGGCATATTTGAATAAAAAATTAAAAAGAAGCAAGATTTGTAATATAAACAATATGGCATTATTAAATCAAGAACAATGCAAATTCAATAGAAAGAACACAATCTGAATTTCATAATGCAAAAAAATAACACGACCATATTAGTCTAAAATAGCATATCGTCAACCACTTTATATCAATTATACATAATGAACATAACAAAAATAGTTTATGCTCAATTGAAACAAATCAATAACTGATTGAAAGTAGTTGAAATAGTAGGAATAGTAATAAACAACATATCAAAAACTGAATGAAGACATTTAAAATATCACACCATTTACCTTTTCAAAGTATAAAAATTGATTGAAAGCATAAAAATAGCGTGAATAGTAATAATCACAATATTAATAAGACTTGAAGGCAATTAAAACAACTAGAATAGTAAAAAATAGCATACAAATAACACTTGATAGCATTTAAAACATAATAAATAGGAAGTGGCGATGCTGACCTCTGGAAAATCAATGCAGATTGTGTTCTATGTGCACGAACGAAGTGTGTTCTCTCTTGAATAATTTGACAGTCCAAATATATGGAGATGCTAGTCTTTTTTATGGCTGATAATTGTCAACAAAAAAAAATCTTATATAAAAAATAATATATATGAAGGATTTTTCTCAACCAAAAAAAAATAATGTAAAAGAACTCTTATCCCTTTAAAGCTTTTAAGAGTGTAAAGATTTGGAAGCAAATCCAAAACAGACACAATTTAACTTTAAACTCAAAGTCATTTCCCAAAAAGGAATTAGTAAAAGATTTTAGATACTAAAGCCGTATAAATAAGATATAAGCAATTTGTTAATCATAAACTCATTAAAAAAACAAATAAGTTAAAATTTGATTGTGGGCTAAAAAAAGGTAAGATTTGTAATGTAGAAAATAAGACATCATCAAATCAAGAACAATGCAAATTCAATAGAAAGTTCACGCCCGAGGAATTTCATAATGCCAAAAAAAAGAAAAATCAGAACGTGACAAAATTAGCCTAAAACAGCACATGATCAACCACTTCATCTTAATCATGCATTATGAACATTCCAAAAATATTCCATGTTGAATTAAGACAAATCAAAAACTGATTGAAAGAAGTTGAAGCAACATGAATAGTAGCAAACAACATATTAAAAACTGAGTAAAACCATTTAAAAAACCATTAGTAGTAAACTACATATCAAAAACTGATTGAAGGCATTTAAAATAGCATGTTATGCACCCTTTCAAATATCAAAAACTGATTGAAAGCATATAAAATAGCATGAATAGTGGTAATCACTATATCAATAATAGTTGAAAGCAATTAAAACAAGTGGAATAGTCTAAAATAACATATGAATTACACTTGAAAGCATTCAAAACATAATAAATAGCCAGTGGTGATAGGTGACTCTAGAAATCAATGCATATTATGCTCAAATGTGGATCAACCAAGCGTGTTCTCTCTTTAACAACTCGACAATCCAAATCTATATAGATGCTAGTCTTTGTTATGGTTGATATATAACTGGCAAGAATTTCTTTCATAAAGTGCTTAAACTGAAATTAATTTATCGAAATGATTCAAATAAATAAGTACGTATACTTTGGTTACATTATTTGTCGAATTGAATCTATCAACCATCTTTATTGTCATCATCTGTTTTTGGACCAAGATGAGCCATTCTGAAGTAATAGCTTCTTGGATTAAATGATATAAGAGTTGACAAACCACTGTTTATAATAGAAAGCTGCCACTCATTATAATAAAAAGATAGCTTATTGGGATTTGTTTGTTTCTTGATTCTCATTTTTACTAAATATATTAATACCAATTTGTTTAAAGGCAAGTATGCAATTAGTCCAATTCAAACTCTTTGCATTTGTCATTCAAAGAATATTTACAAAAATCATGAGCGTTTCTATCAAATAGAGATGACAAAATAGAGAAACATAAGAATGTTAATAATATTCAAGCCATAAATGAGTGTTAAAGACCTGGGCCCATGAAGATTGTTAATTAATTAATGCATGTATTGAACAAACATGGATCAATAATTAAAAAAAAATATATATTTGTAGCTACATAGCGTAAGGGAATGATTATATTTAAGTTAGCATGTTCTTGCATGCTACCTTTAATCTAACTTTAAAATGCATCTTAGACCAGAATTTCACCAACATAATTGAATATTTTAGATAGTCAAAATCCTTATCCAAGAAATATACAAATATCAAGGGGAGAAAATTCAAGACTTCATAAAAAAAAAAAGCCATTAAATCATATAGATATATAACTTCTTATCAACTGGAAATCTTAGTTCATGGTTGATTATCATATCATCTTATGAGCTCACATATTAGCTAAAAAATTAAATTTAAGCACAAAATCTATGAACTCAAGGAAATGTGCACTCACGATAGATTAAAGAGGTCAAACTATCAGTAATTTTGACAAACATAGCAAAGGACAATCGGACCACATGTGCACTAATAAAGAACAAATAGAAGAATCATACCAAAACAATCCAGCATTACCTGAATCACATCATGTTTAAAATGAACATTCGTCAAATTCTGTAAACACAAAAAAAAAGGTTAGAAATTTTCAACTATAGAGAAAATTGCGTTTATAGATCCTACCAACTTCACCTAGATCAACTTAAAACTATTAGAGTTTGCTAGTATGTTCTCAATATTTAGAAAGAATTATATATTTATATTCTTTTAATTATTTGTGGATAAGTAGTGGTTGGGATAAGACAAAGCCAAACACTTGAAATGATAAATGATGATGCTAGAAGGATAACATTCCATCTTGTCAAGTCCTTATTTATAAAACATGAATGGCCCGCCAATGTCCATTCTCCAAGACAAATTCTTTTCTTTGCAAATTTCCCTTACGAATTATAACATTTGGTTTAAAAAAAAAACACTAATGTTCCATTCCTATTTGACATTTGTGCTCTGCCATGCAAATTCTAGTCCAAGATAATAAATTTAATTTGGATTAAATATTACAAAGTCAAGAAAGAAATATTTGATTGATTGCTGGCTTGTCCTTCACCCATAAAGAAGCTTACTTTTGATCTACTGTTTAGATGCACTAGTGTCGATGCTAGCTAATAAACTTAAGAAAAAAAATTCCTGGAATATAAAGTGGCAAAAGGAAAATGAAGAATATACATCAACGGTGTTCTCCAAAGGAAAGTGAAAAGAGACCCAAAAAAATCGAAAAAAAAATCAACCCGAAAATTTGAAAATAACAGCTTACCTTGCTTGAAGTCCTTGAATGCAAGAAATTTTTGACAAGAAATGTTGAATGTAGAATCTGGAAGGTGCCGAGAATTTGGGATTTGATGAGAAGACCCAAATCAATGCCAAGAAATTAGCGATTTAGAGCCAAGAATCAATTCCATGAGAGAGAGAGAGAGAGAGAGAGAGAGAGAATAGTTGAAATTAGGAGTAAATTTGAAGTTAGAAGTAGGGTGGTGATCTGATTTTGTGAGGGATTGGTGAAAAAGGGAGCTCGAATTAAGTGAAAGTGAGAGAGGGAACGTGAGAAAGGGAAAGTGAATATTAAGTGAAAGCGAGAGAGGGAACGTGAGAGAGGGAAAGGGGAAGAAGGGAAAGTCATGAGATTTTTGTTACACAAAATTGTCATATTTGTCCCTTACTTTGAAATGACAAGTTTGTACATTAACAACTCACAAATATTCTTAAAATCAAGGTTTGACTTATAAATGTATAATATAGTTGAAAGTATTACACAAAACCCCCAATAATACGAAAAATTATACTAAAAATTCTTGTAGTGTGATAACTCTTCTTTGCTTGTGAGTTGCTAAGCTATTGTCGTGGCCTGGTGCTTACCACCATAAAGTTTTATTCTATTTTCTCTCTCTCTCTCTCTCTCTCTCTCCCTCCCTTTGTTTCTTCTTTTCTCTCTCTTCTTCTCTCTCTCTCTCTCTCTTCGTCTCTTATTTCTCTTTCTTTTTCTTTCTCTTCTCTTTTTCTTCTCTCTCTCTTTTCTCTCTCTCATTTCTCTCTCTCGTTTCTCTCTTTGACCTTTAACCCTTTACCCTTCAACCTATCTAACTATGAATCTTCTTTTTAAGTCCTTCAAGGTGAACTTTGAATTTATTCTTCAAACTTCCTTCTGCAGGGCAGACTTCAAATTCCTTCTTCACGGTGAAATAAAAGAGATGCCTTCTCAAGGTGGATGCCTTTTTCATGACAGATGGCTTCTTCGGGGGAGATTCCTTTTTCGAGGAAGACGCCTTCTTCAAGGGAGATGCCTTCTTTGTGGGAGATTTCTTCTTCAAGGTGGATAACTTATTCGAGGGAGATTCCGTCTCCAAGGTGATATATTCATGTTACAAATTATTGTGTCTCATCTATACCATATGAGCTCCTTTGAGGAAGTTTGACTTATTCTAGGCGATTTGCAAATACTGCAAACTAAGCATCTTATGGACTATGGACTGTACTCATACTTCTTGTGTGGTTGACCATCTCAAATCTTTATTCTCAAATGTGGTATTGTTCGACCATTTTTAACTATATAGCAATCCTCATCTATAAGATTGTCCTTCTTCTGGCATGTTGTACTGCTTAAAAATTTCATCCAGGCATTTAGCATATCATGTTGCTCAAAGTGATCATTAGATCTATTGAGACTGAGCTGCTTGTCCAAGTAACTTGTATATCGTGCTGCTTCTATTCCCATTTCTTTTGCAGTTACCCCCAGTATTTCATACTGGTTTGTGATTCTACAAAACTTGGTCACATTTAGGCTGTATACCATTCTAATAATCTTCTAACTATGTATTTTTCATGTTTTCTGTCATTCTTCAATCAATTGTTAGTCATAAAATGTAATACAATACAATGTAATGTGGGTACCACAAGTCTTTCGTATGCAAGCTAATACTTCATGTATGCATGACTCCTATCTTAATAGTTTTTCTAACTTTATGATACCTTTGCTTGGAGTGGACAAGTCATCAAGAGGTTGCTCGTCTAGATTAGGACGTTGAACATCTCTAGGTTTGGGTTGTTGTTTCTTCAATTGAAGCTGATGATAAGTAAAGACTATCACCATCGGCCTTCTTTTTCCCTTCTACGTTTCTACACCCCTTTCAATGCCTCTTCTCACAATTCAGCATGTTTGAGTTTCTTCCAAGAATCTCTAGTCCTTTTTAAAGCCTTTAAAAGATACAGTCTGGGAACAACTCAAATTCGTCAGATTCTACAATCTAAAATTCCTTTAAGATGTAAAACTTGACATTCCTTTTCTTAAGGAATGCACAACCTTCTAGGATCCTAATGATCATGTCTTCCACTTCAATAGGCAAGAGCTCTACCCCCTGTATGAGGAATTCTCTGCTATATTCGATTTTTATTCATCTAATTCTGAAAGCCTTATTTTTCCTCTATCCAGACATCATTAGTAGTTGATTTTGCCCACTTCTTTGACTTCCCGACTTCCGCCATGGGCATTCACACTAGGGGTGGTAAGGTGACATTATCTTCCATCATGCCTTTGCTTGGGATGATGGACAGGACTTCGTTCGGTTGGCTTCGCCTTTTTCAATTATGCTTTCTTGCATGGTCTCTATTGGTCTCTCCAAATGGCTTTGGTGACCTTTATCTTGTGATCGTCATTTCTCATATGGGCCTAGGAACGTTGATCAAATTGGATCAAGTCAAGATTAATCCTTGTCAAAGGTTCAGTAGTAGTCTTTCACTTCTTTAGGTTTTTCTTCTAACCTTAAATTTTGCCTAAGCTACCGTTTCGGGTTTTCGGCTTAGTAGGTCCAATTATTTTTCAGTTTTTTTTATGCTCTAATTTTTGCCTAAGTCGTCCTTTCTGGGTTTTTGACTTAACAAGCTTGCCTTAACTTTTGCCTGAGCCGCCCTTTATGGGTTTTTAACTTAGCAGACTTTTTCTTCTTTTCTTTCACGCCCTAACTTTTGCTTGCGCTACCCTTTATGGGGTTTCAACTCCGTGAGCTTTTGCTTATTTTCTTTCATGCCCTAACTTTTGCCTAAACTGCCCTTTCGGGTTTTCAATTTAGCGGGCTTGCCTTAATCTTTGCCCAAACCGCCTTTTCAAGGTTTTTGACTTAGTAGGCTTTTATTTATTTTTCTTTTTTTCTTCAAATTTGGCTACAAGAGAGGTTGTCCAATCTAGCATCATTTTCTTGCACTTCTTGTAATATGATTAAGATAATTCTATCTGCCTTGATTTTCAAGATGATTAGGGCAATTCTTTGCTCCCTTGTTTCTTTTCACTCCTTAAGACAAATGGGCAATTATTTTACCCCTTGTATGAAGAGTCTGGTGTTGTCTTGAGGAATTTCTTCATCTAGCCTTTAAGTCATTATTCCTTCTTCTTTGCAAAATCCATACTAGGCAAAGTGGCTAACTTCTTCCGTACTTCTTCCTTGTTGGTGGCAAAGTTGCTTCTTTGATACCTTTAATGGAAACTATTAATAGATTTATTCTTCCCAACATCCTCCAATAACAAGTTGAAATGTTGTAAGTTGCGCATCAATTTAATTCACATTCAAATTTGTCAAAGATTTCTCAAATTCAATAACTCAATGGTAATGCTTTGACATTGTGATTGTTCACAATTTTGACTCTCGGCCAGAATTGCTTCATTTAAGATTCGTTTTTTTTTTTTTATGTGTGTGTGTGTTAGCCAGTGATACTTCACCTGTTAAGACTCAGATAGCTTTATGCAAACAGAAACTAGTGATCAATCTCCAAAGATAGAAGGACTACCACAAGCTCGCTTTTCACACCACTCTCTACTAATGTAGGCTCATCACAACATTAAGGATTATTAAGGCTTTATCAAGCTTGTAATGATAGGCTAGGGTCAAGGTATGATAAAGAAAACTATGAGGTTATCTTACCGATAATCATACAACCATTAGAGGTTTTAATTGAGAGCATCAACTTCATCCATTTGTACCCCTAAACTTTGAGTTTTCACCCACCATGTTTGCTTTGCTTTTGATTTTGAGTGGCTACACCCCTTAAACTTTACGAGCAATGGGATTAGCACTCTTCTTTTCTTTTTCTTTCTTTTTCTTCTTATTCTTTTTCATTTTCTCTCTCTCTCTCTTTTTCTTTTAGTTCCTTGCTTTTTTTGGAGCTTAAAATTGCACAAAAACTTGTCAAATTCCTTTCATTACCCTATAAGCATGGCTCTCAATGCTCTTTCCTAGAATGTTCATATGTTATGAGTGAGGAGTGCTTTGTAAGAAAAACTTTTCTAGTGTTGGGCTAAATTTTGTGGTTAGACAAAGAAAAGGCTTGATTAGGCTTAATAGGGTATACTAGTAACAATGAAGTAAGTATAGTTGGGCTTGAAAGGCTCAATCAATCAAAAGAAGGCCTAAATCACTTCCTTTATGTTATGAAGCCTAGGATTTCTCCTTGAGTGGTGATCAAATAGGTTCTAGTGTCTTGTGAGATCTTAACACCAAGCTTTATTTACATAAAGTTTGTCTAAGTGATATAAAGTTTCATATTCATGGCCATTTGCTCAAATAATTGAAGAATCAAGAATGAAACTCATCTAGCAAAAAGAGTCAAGCATGCAAACAACACAATCTCATGTATTACCAAAAATCTATTTCAAATGATTATCATGATTTCATCAATGATCATTAGAAGAATACACAACTCTCGTATCATTATTAAGACAAAGCATTTCATAGCATCATTATTCTCTCTCTAAATTAGGAATTCTCCCATTATCGATCAACTCTTTTTTCGAGCATGCACTTATGCATCATCATTGTCTGACCTATTAGATTGGTCATACTGCTCCTGATTTTTGTTGTTGCTTCTCCTCTGCTTGGCCTCCAAATCTTCTATTTAAATGCTCGAATCACACAAATCTTTGAATACCTTGATTAGAAAGCCCATAAGCCTATCACTGATGAAGCTATGGGCTCCATTGATCACCATGCGAACCTGGTCTTTCTTTATAGGCCTTGTGGTCATCTTGGCTGCTTTAGCTCTCCAACAGACTAGATATTCTGAGAAAGTCTTGTTGGGCTTTTGATGTGTCATCTCCAAATCCCTCAAAGTTAACCCAAGTACGTTGTTATTGTGATACTATTCTAGAAACTGTTTGGATAGTTTTGCCCAATCTTCTCGAGCTCTCTTGGGGAGGTCATGGTACCATACTACCATATCATCTTCTAAGGATAGCATGAAGTACTTCGATATGTGCTCCTTTGATAAAAGAGTGGTGGCCATGATGGTTGCATACTGTTTTAGATGTGTCTTCGAATTGTCCTTTGCATTAAAGTTAGGCAAGTTTGGCATGCGAAATTTGGGAGGCAAATCGTTGTCCCCAATAAGCAAAATGTCATTTAGGTCTTCGAACCCTTTTAACCCCTTCTTCTTCAAGAGGGATTGGACCTTCTCCATCTCTTTGGTCAACTGCTTGACCGATTTAGGCTCTTATTGATTGACTAGGCTTTTCCCCTTTCTCTATCTTGGTTTGTCTCACCATTTTCACCACTAGTACCCTCAAGTGGAGATTGGTTTATACGGTTGGGCCCATTCCATAGAGCTTCAACAAGTTGGACCATTTGCTGGAGTGCGGTCATGTAAGCTCTCAACTGGGCTATTTTAGTATTGTTGTTATTGGGTGCTACCATTTTGTCTTCTTCTGTTGTCAAATGACCACCTCGTCTAACCCAAGCAATGATGACTACAAAACAAAGGTGTTAATGCCATGCATGCATGCATGGATACATGATATGATGCATGCTCACACAAGGGCATAGACATGCTTTCAGCCTTCCAACCTTATTCCTAACACACACGTGAGGTCGAGTCTTTTTTTCTAGATTTCTGGCCTCATTCCCAAGTCATCATCATGGGATGTGGGAATGCGAGATTCTCTCTCCTAATTCTAACATTCATTTCGATGTTGGATTCTTCATGATTATCATAAAATGGTTTTCAAAACGTCATGATAACATTAACTCATGGCACATGTTCCCATTTTGTTCTTTTATAGGTAACTTGACATGTGGCATTTGTTCATGGTTCCATGAGGTTTTGAGTTGATGTTATTCTAATCATGGAGTATTTACATCCATATACATGCATTTCAACATGGGTTTTGGATATTCATCCTATTGGAAATTTCTAAAGCCATCCACATGGGCTTGAGTCTTAAGGATCTAATGGTCTAGGCTCGTTCGAAAGAGAGATGCCCTCTTGGGCCGATCTCTTTTTATACTAATTCAATGGTACATACTCAGAGGTGGTGACACCAACATAAGTCGTCTAGGGGTCGCATGGAGCCAAAGACTTCTCATGCAATTCCACATGACTAGTTTAGGTAGTTCGTGCTCATTGTGTGCAAATGTGTAATGATGCAAGGACTCATTATACCAACACGAGATATTATAATTTGGTATTCCCATCGAAATCAACTTCTCTTATCCCTAGTGGAGTCGACACTGTGAAAGGGGCTTTCATCCTGCCAAAGCATTTGCGACCACGACACTATATCAAAGCCTCTTTCAAGACTTAAGGGAACGCAAACGAGCAATGGGCACGTCCGGAGAATGGAGTCGCCACCCAATTATTCAATAGGGAATGAAAGGAGGCAATCTGGTCCCTCGTTTCAATACCTAAACTACCCTCATCCGTTCAAAGATGGGTTTGAGAAGTTACGTAAGAGTCATTCAACTAGCCCGGATATAAATCCGACCTCTACTAGAGAAATACCAAATAAGAATAACTCGTATTGTTACTTAGTCCACCTTGCGTTATTCTTTTTATGCATACATTTCATATTTTATCTTCTTTAGTCATGTGAAGTGGTTATTCAATCAAACTAGTTGTATATTCATACATAGAAAAAGGGAGGAGAATAGAATTACAATTCCTTCCAAACATGGGGGAAGAGGAAGAGGATTACATCCATTATTCTTCAATAATAAAATAAAATAATTCTACTTACAATACTCCAAATATAACATTCACATAAATCAAGTATTCAATAATAAAAGCACATTCATGCAAACCATACATTTAATAAGCAATCAATTCGAGACTCGATAAATAAGAAATTCCCTACCACTATGTGTGAGTCTATTCCATGTCTATTAAACCTCTACATGCATATTCATACATCTATCATTCTTTAGTGGTGATCCCTCACCATCGATATGAGTGCACCATCATTATATGGCATTTTTTCTAATTAAAGTGTATTCATGGTTCATTCATACATTCATTAATCAATTAATTTAATACAAAGCCATAATCTAATATCATTGGATTCGAGCCTATATTTGATAATTCTATCATGGCATTCTAGCCTATTGTTATTTTAGCATAATTCACATTAATTCATGACAATTCTAGCCTAATTATGGCATTTCTAGCCTAATTCAAACAATTGAAATCAATCATAAATATTCTAGCTCAAACAAGATATTCAAGGGCAAAACGATAATTCTTTCCTAGCATATATCAAAGCAAATAAGTTTTCCTAGCATTATTATAATCATGTGCTCTTAATCATGATTCTAAGCATGTACTCCTAAAAGTGTTTCTAGGCATTCCCAAAGAAATTAAACTCGTAAGCATGATTCTAATAAAGGAGAGATAGCGAATACCTTGACACTCGTATCCATCTTGCAAAACAAATAAGGGTTAGACAATTCATAAAACCCTAAACTTGCTTCTGAGTATCAAAATAATTCCTAATCATGCTTATTCTAAGTATAAATAAACCTAAACATGCTTAATTCTAAGCATGAAAAATAAAGAAGAAAATATGAGGGAGAAGAGAAAATTACTCTTAGGACGTACCCTTTATGGTTTTAGAGTAATATAAAACACTCGAAAAATGTTAAACTAGAAAGGATTCCTTTGAATTCTCAGAAGTATGTCCTAGAGGGAGAGATAAAGGAATTATGGATGCCTTGAGAAGTGTGCCCAAGGTGTACATTTATAGGTTTGCCTTAGAGCGAAAAAGTGATAAAAAACTAATGTGGGATTCATATGAACAGTACTGTTTGAACAGTGCACTACCTGTTCGGTCCTTCTTATTATACAATGTGCAATGCAGTCCCTTCTGACCTTTGTCTGTTCAATTGCTGATAACTTTTTGAGTTCAACTCCAATTCATGATCTATAAATTTTTATGAAAATTAGACATCCATAGCTTCACAACGTTATATGACTGATCATCAGATTCCTGCTAGATTAATTTATGTGATTTTTTGAAGTCATATGTTAGTTTTTGAGACCTTTCACCAACTCCCTCTCACCTTTCTTTTCTTGGCCTCCAAGGGCATTTTATCATTTTCTTTAGTCCACATTCATCTTCATTCCTTCATCGAGCCTAAAAAATTTAGTGTCTGCAAGTGGATTCTATAAATACTTCTTAATCTTCTCAAATGCTTTTTGGCACTAATTATTCTACATCACTACCCGATCCTTCTTTAGGAGCTTGAAGACCGATGGACAAATTATCGTTAATTTCATGATGAATCAATTGATGTACATAATCTTCCTAAGAAACCCTTAAAATTTTTTTTTTGTCTTGGGCGATGGCATTTCTGTAATCACCTAACCTTGTTAGGATCTACATCTATCCCCTTTTTTGGCAACTACGAAACCCCATAGCCTCCCTGACGTGACTCCAAAAACACATTTCTTCATATTTAGCCACAACTTGTACTTTTTCACCATTAATGCTTCAAAGTGACGATCTAGAGTCTCAAATTTCACCATCATGTCATCTACATATACTTCTATCTCCTTATGCATCATATCATGGAATAGCGTCGTCGCTATTCGTTGGTAGGTTGCCCCTACATTCTTCATCCCGAAAGGCATCACCTCGTACGAATAGGTTGCCCACTCCATAATGAAGGCCATTTTCATCTTATCTTCATTGGCCATCATTATCTGGTTGTAACTAGAAAACTTATCTGCAAAAGAGAACATCATATTGGCGACAGCATTATCTACCAATATATAAATGTGAGGCAAATAAAAAACATCCTTAGGTGAGGCCTTATTCAAGTCTCGATAGTCAATCATACTATGACCCATCCATCCTTCTTTGGCATAGGCACAATATTGGCTAACCATTTTGGATACTTTACCACATCTAAAAACTTGGCTTCTATCTACTTGGAGACTTCTTTGATTTTCTAAGCCTATTCTGATCTCAACTTCCTCAACTTTTGCTTGACTGGCTTCATATGAGAATACATAAAAATTGCATGCTCAACGATGCTTCTATCGATTATAGGCATGTTATCATAGGACCAAGCAAAGACTTCTTCATGTTTCTTTAGTAATTTTTTGAATCTCTCTCTCTCTCTCTTTAGGAGTTGTATCAAGTGTAATGCATATTTTCTTGGGTTTTTCAATTGTATCAAGATTAATTTCATGAGTTTGAATGGTATTGATGTAAAATATGCTATTGCATTATGCAAGTGAAATGCACATTATCATGCACAGTTCCAGCAAGAAAGACATCACACAAGTAAGCAATTTGATTTTTCATTGCATTGAACTTTGAAACATAAACGATGTCCTCTTATGCACAAAGGTTAAGAAAAATACATCCTTATAGCAAATGTCTTAAATTCCCTCTTCAACGAAGGAAGCAAGGTTGATGGTTGGGTCCATTGGCAGTGCTTGATATTGAGGCTTCTCCTCATTGATCTTCATGTTTTCCATCTCTTTGGTGAAGTCATACCTTTGGGAGATTCCAACTTGAAGGATATCCTTGAAAATTTTGAAATCGGGCTTCAGTATTCCATTCTTAACCCATGGTTCGGTAGCTCCCACATACTTTATATCTTGGGCTTTGACAAACTTGATGAAATCCCCTTTCTTGGGCTCAACTTCACCATCTTCATCAAACACATAGCTCGACCCTCTTTGGTAGTTTGGCCTTTGAAGTCTAAGATGAATGGCAAACCACTTATATTCTTCCCAAGCCTAGTTCCTAACAAGCACCCTTGCTTTATTATTCTACTGACAATTGCCTTGACCTCATTAATCATGGCTACATGGGAGCCTCCCATGTAAGGTATCTCTCCAACTTTTGCATTTAAGGTAGCGAGTGCAATGGCTTAGGCAACATGAATGGTCACAATCTCCAAATCCATATTGAATAAGATCTTCTAATACAAGCTGGAAGGAAACCCACCAAGTGGATGGAACCATGCTCGGCCCAAAGGTGATAGGAATGTCAACTACGATGAACTCAGTCATAACTTCAATAGACCGAGTCTTCACTAACACCTTGAAAATCCTAATGACACTCCTTTTTGATTTATCATAAGCCCTGATCACCATCTGATAAGGCTCAAGATCATATTCACTATCCCCATTCTTGTGTAATATCTTCATTGACACAATATTGATGGCAAATCCACCATCCACCATGATGCAAGGAGACGTCTTCCCACCAATCTTAGTGGTGATAAACAAAGGCTTATTGAGATTTATTCCTTTGAAAGGCCAGTCATCGTTGGTAAAGGTGATTAGGACCCCCTCTCACTTACCCCTTGGGTTCTTTTTTGGTCATGGCAGTCATCATCTCATTAGGAGTGGCAGCCATTGATGTCCCCACATCTACCAAAGCCTTCTCAATGGCTTCTCTATGCTTTTGGTACGAGATCAACAAGTCTCAAATAATGGCATTTGCCTAAGTCTTCTTCAATTACTTTATTACTTGGTCTTCTTCTTCCTTGGCTTCTTCCTTGGCAACTTCTTTGCCCTTCTCAATAGTCTTTTCTTTCTCGACTGGTTTTTCCTTCTCCTTCTCATGGAAATATCTACCACTCATTGTCACTCCTTGGGCATTCTCATTCTCTCTATTGAGTGTTCCTCACTCGACTCTCACATCTTCTTCATCATTACTAATATCAACCCAAAATTTTGGAAGGGTCTTGACTTTAGGAATGTCATCCCAAATACCATGACTCTCAGCCTTTTACACCTTCTAGACAAACTCTCTCTTCTTACAAGGCTCTCACCTGGATTTCCCTTCCTAGTTTCACTACCCTTCTTCACCCTGAGTTTTCTCAGTGGTGGGCCTCTTTTAGCCCTTTTTTCTTTTGCCATCCACTTCTTATAAAAGGTACTTACTGATGTGGGCTTTTTCTTGACAGATTTTTCTTTGTCTTCCACCTTTTTTTTTTTCATTTTCCTCATCTCCTTCATAGTCATTGAGGCATACAAAGTCAGGCTCCAAGCTTCGCTTGACCCCTTTCATAGAAATGTTGGTCCATTCAGCTTTTTTAGTGAAGATCTGAGCTGCTAAAGGAACGGGCTCCTCTTCTACCTTCTCAATGATCTACTTACTCATCTATTTCGGGCTTTTCTACCTTGGGCTTCTTGTTGATGTTCGCCTTTCTAGTGAAACCTTCTTACTTCTCAAGCTTGGACGTCTCTCTTCTTTTCGCTCTTTTAGCTCTACTCGATTTACTATTCTTAAGAGAATTCATGCATTGCTCCTTGGCCCAGCACGATCCAATCATGTTGGTCGTTAGGGGAGGTACCCGATTGTAGTTAGGTGGTGGTTGCTTCTTATGTTGGGCTCTTTCAGCTCTGGATTGGGAATTTGACCATTGTATATCAAGTCTTGAATCTCATGGCAAAGACGAGTGCAATCATCAATCTTGTGAGAAGTCATTTGGTGAAAATCAAATTTCTCGTGATGCCTCCAATTCCTTGATAATGGATTTGGAAGCTCTTTTGGTAACAATGGCTGCAAAACTCCTTCAGCTTTCAACCTTGTAAACATTTTGATAATAGCCTTCCTAAACAACTAAAATTCCTTTATTTGGTGACTGCTTTCACCTCAACCTTCTTTGTCTACATCCATCAACTTGATAGTATTACTCTTGATTTCATCAAGGGTAGCCATTGTTGCTTCCTTTTTGCCTGGCCTTCAAATCTTCTATTTAGATGCTTGAAGCATACAAATTTTCAAATGCTTTGATTGGAAAGCCTACAAGTCTATCACTGATGAAGGCATGGGCTCTACTAATCACCATGCAGACATGGACCTTCTCCGTGACCCTGGTGGTCATGTTAGCTGCTTTGGCCCTCCAACGAACTAAGTACTCTAAAAAAGCCTTATTAGGCTTTTGGTGAGTCATGTCAAAGTCCCTCAAGGTTACCTAAGTACTCTAAGCAGAATACCATGATAGAATTTATCAAATCTAGGCTAGAATGCCATGACACTAGGTCATGGCTTTGTTTGATATAATTTACAAATGTATGAAGGTTTGTATATTATGAAGTGTAATTGTATGACGCCATAAAGTGATGGTAGACTCACATTGATGGCGAAGGACCATCACTAAGAATATATGTCTTAGCTATAGATCGTAAGAAGCTTTAATAGACATTGAATAAACTCGCATATGGTGGTGAGGAATTCATCATCTATTAAGTTTTGAATGTATGTGAATGTATGAGACATTATATTATTGTTGAATAGCAATGTTGTAATCCTCTTCCCTTCCCTCATGTTTGAAAGGAAATATAATCTGTTCTCCTCCCTGTTTTTATGGATATTTATAACTGTCATTGGTTGAATAATCACCTCACATTAATAGAGATAAAAATAGGAAATGTGCGCGTAAAATGAACCATCTAAGCGGACTAAGTAACAACATGAGATATTCTTATTTGGTATTACCCAAGTGGAGGTCGGATTCACATTCGGGGCAGTTGAAAGGCTTATACCTAACTTCCCGAACCCATCTTTGAAGAGACTAGGGTGGTTTAGGTCCTGAAGCGAGGGATCGGATTGACCCCATTCATTCCGAACTGAATAATTGGGTGGTGACTCATTTCTCCATATGTGTCTATGGCTCGTTTGTGTTCCCTTAAGTTTCGAAAAAGGCTTGGAAATAGTGTCATGGTCACAAATGCTCTGGCGGGATGAAAGCTTCGTTCACTGGAAGCCTTAGGCTAATGACTGCCAGACCAGTAAGTGTCATGACGCCCCTCCGAGCTTAACGACTCTGGTTGTCGATGCTTTATTTTTGCTTAGAAAATTATGAATAGTGCAATGTTCAATCCTCTTAGGCTTTCTCCTTAATCCATGTAACGAGCTTTGGGCCAATAGCTTCTAAACTAGTTGGTCTTAGGGTATTAGGTGTTGAGGCACCCCTCGGGCTTAATTGCTCAAATTAAGAAGGCTACGAGACCAAACTTATCCACAATTGCTTATTTGTTTATCCCCTTTTTCTTTTTTTTTTCTTTTTTTTTTTACATTCCCCTTCCTTTTGTTGTTATCCCAAACAAAACAAAAGAACTCAAATATTGTAACATTTCAATCTGTAACCCACAATCATGCATCTAGGTATGTGTGTGTGTGAAGAAAGGTTCATGAATACTTGTTTAATAAGTACATGGACAAAGAATTTATTAAATGATAAACTTGCGAGAGTTCATAGATTTGAATGATTCAAAGTGAAATGAATAAAACAACCTTGTTATAAAATTCAAAAATCAAAGCTAAATAATATCAAGTTAGCTATAATGAGTCTTCAAAAGTGCAAAATCAAAACAAAATGACAAATTAGTTAGAATGGGCTTCAAGAGTTCAAAAGGGCCTTCTTTACTTTTTCATTCCTGACCTAGAATACGTCTTACGAAGAATTGAACTCCTTATAGTGCCACTCTTAATCTAATTACTTACTCGCTCTTTTTTTTTTTTTTACAAGAAGAAAATGGAAGACATACTTATGTCTGCTACCCTTCCCCCCAACCAAATGAAACCTCAATGTTTAAATGTAGAGAGATAAAGTATAGGAGACATCACTTGAAGCTTCAATTATTCAAAAGAGACGACTTGAAAGACATGTAAAATAAAATGCTACAAATAAAATAAAAGACAAGAAAAATTACAATGGAGCGTCAGATCCAATTTACACTTTTTGTTGTGTCCCCTTGACCAATTAATTTGAGTCATTGCTGGGTCAGGTTCATACTCGACTGCTTGTAATTTGTGAAGTAATTCATTAGCAGTAGTGGTAGAAACAAGGATTTGTCGCACAGAATGTGGGATAAAATTTTGTTCTACAACTGCATCAACAAAACATAGTAAAAGGTCAAAGAAATTTTTAGCATTCAACAAACCTATGGAGATTTAGTTAGGCCCAAGAGGCAATTTGAAGAATTTCTTCAGAAGTACCAAAGCCACCTAGTAAAGCAATAAAGGCATTCGAATTGATAAGCATATATGCCATGTGTTCATCCATAGAGAAGACCTATAACTCCTGCTCCACTGTTTTTCCAATGATGCTTTTTACAGCCAAAGCTCTAGTAATAACACATAAAACGTGACTATCTCCTAAGAGTGCAACTATTGATACACAACCCATTAACTCGAGGCTACCTCCCCCATAGACCGCATGAATCCTTCTTTCAGCTAATAGCCTACCAAGATAATTTGCTACTTCTATAAACTTTTCACTTTTTCCAGGTCGAGATCCACAGAATACACATATCTTTTGGATTCGACGTTTTGAGGTTCCCTCCCTATCTATGCAACTCTCTAACTATATGTGTGAAGTGAAGAACAAGAAATGTCATATTTATAGAGTGCAAAAGATATTCTAATGATGGCATCTATATAAGTAGTTAGGCTATTTATTGAAAAAGTTTGATAATAAAGCATAGATATTCAAAAAAAAAAGACAAAAATAAGACACCATAAATGCATTAGTCAACTGAAAGATAGAGATATAAATTCAAAAAATGACAACTATAAGACATAAAAATTCAAAAATGATAGCACACATGCATATATATAGGTAGTTGTGACTGTGGCTCACATATTCCTCTGGTTTTACGTCCAGAAACGGCTTAAACACCTTTTATGAGTTGGGGATATGCTTCCCATCCATTTTTCTTATAAACTAGCAAACAGGATCGTTTTGAGTCAAATTCCCAAGACTATAACATGCATACTCTTTTTGAAATTGTGTTTATAATTTCAAATTTTCACGTTGCACAATTCCACAAGAATGCGCTTCAAGAGTCAATTGGATCTTATCCAAAGACTCCCTACTCAGTCCGTTCTTGATGAACTGTAGCTGATCCTCTCGATTGTTAGACAAAATTTCCAAGAAGCGGCAATGCTGGTTACAAGTTCATCTTGCACACTTGCAACAAACTTGTAACCTTTTCACTCTTCACTTTTTGGCGCAAAAGCTTTTTCCTAAACTTGACATGTAGAAACAAGATCATCCAAAAATTCACAAGACGATCAAACCTTGGCTTCAATTAACCATCTTAAATCAATAGAAATACCCTTGCGCATCAGCATCCTTAGTTTTTTTGTGCGAGCTTTATAAATTTTAAACGAATCATTTTGAGGAAGAGAGGAAAAATGTGTGTGCAGATTCGAGAGAATGGTATCTATGTGAAGATAATGAGAGAGAAGAAAAGAGAATAAATGCAGAGTGATTGATAATTTTTAGGGAATCGAAAAACTGACTTTAAAAGTCATAGAGTACCATATCTACCACTTAGCCAGGAAAAATCAATCTTTAAAAAGGATCGACTAAAGTAATGGACTCTTCATTTTGATTAATTTTCAAGGAATGGCTTTAACTACTGTCCATTAACTTTAAAAACATTAACATTCCTTAGGTTCTCAATTTCAACTACTCCATTAGAAAAAACGAGATCAAAGTTTACTAGAAAACAAATGCAATCTTTAATCATACAAAAGAACTTTTTGTGAAGGTTCAAAAGATTTTCTAACAATGGATTTGTCATGAAAAAACCTTCATTGTTTCTATGTAGATTTTAGAATTTTTACAAGCCTTATTCCTGATTTCTTCAAGTTCACTCAGTTGGAGTTTACGTAACTTACAAGCATCATCCAAATTTGTGTTAAATGTTTTAATGGCCTAATAAGCTTTATGCTCAATTTTCACAGGCAAGTGACAAGGTTTTCCAAAAACTAATATGTAAGGAGACATACCCAATGATGTTTTGAAAGTAGTTCAGCAGGCCCAAAGTGCATCATTAAGTGCTGAAGACCAATCTTTACGGTTTGGGTTAACCATTTTTTCTAAGATCTATTGTATCTCCCTATTAGCTAATTCAACTTGTCCACTTGTTTGCAGGTGATAAGATATAGAAACTTTATGGGTTATTCCAAATTTCTTCATTAGAGTTTCAAATAGTTTTTTACAAAAATGTGTACCCCCATCACTGATAATGGCTCAAGGAATTCCAAATCTACATAAGATATTCTTTTTTAAGAATTTGATAACTGTTTTGTGATCATTGTTTCGACATGGAATTCCCTCGACCCATTTTGAAACATGGTCTACTACAACAAGAATGTACACAAAACCAAATGATGGTGGGAAAGATCCTAAAAAATCAATGCCCCAATAGTAAAAAATTTCCACAACAAGAATAGGATTCAAAGGCATCATGTTTCCTTTTCAAATGGATCCCAATTTTTTAAAATTTTCACAAGTTTTACAAAATACATGTGCATCTTTAAATAAGGTGGGCTAATAAAATCCATATTGCAAGATTTTAGCTGCTGTTTTTTAGATGAAAAGTGTCCTCCACATGCTTCAGAATATCAACAATTAATGACACTACTTACTTTATTGTTGGGTATGCATCATCTAATTATTTGATCAAGATAATATTTGAATATGGATCATCCCAATAAAAATTTTTCACCTTGGTCAAAAACTTCCTTTTGTCTTAAACACTCTAATGAGGTGACGTTTCTCCTATTGCAAGAAAATTTACAATGTTGGCAAAACAAGTTACTGCAGCAACGGTGAATAAAAATTCATCGAGAAAATAGTCATTGATAGGTGAAGTTTCAATTGATTTCTCTGTTGTTAATCTTGATAAATGATCTAGAACAACATTTTTGGCTCCTTTCTTATCCTTTATTGTGATGTTAAATTGTTGGAGCAATAAGATTCACCGTATCAATCTAGGTTTTGCATCTTGCTTAGATATTAAATATCTCACAGCTGCATGGTCAATTTAAACAATAGTTGGAGAACCAATTAAATAAGATCGAAATTCGTCCAATGCTAATACCACTGCAAGTAGTTATTTTTTAGTTGTAGTGTAATTTATTTGTGCATCATTTAAAGTTCTACTTGCAGAGTATATTACATGAGGCTTACGTTCTCTTTTTTGTCGTAAGACAACACCAGCTGCATAATCGCTCTCATCATGCATCAATTCAAAAGGCAAGGACCAGTTTGGAGATAGCATAATTGGAGCAGTTGTTAAAAGTCCAATTAACTTATCAAAGGCATTTTGCCATTCCTGAGTCCATTAAAAAGAGTGTCTTTTGTTAAGAGGTTGCAAAGAGGTTTGGATATGACACTAAAATTTCTTGTTAACCTCCTATAAAATCCAGCATGCCCTAAGAATGAATAGACCTCCTTGACTATTTTTGGTAGAGGCAAGTGAGAAATTAATTCCACTTTTGCTTTTCCACTTCAATTCCTTTAGAAGACACCACGTGACCTAAGATAACCCCTGAGGTAACCATATAATGACATTTTTCCCAATTGAAAATGAGACCTCTTTCTTCACATCTTTTTAAGACTTTTTCGTAGTTTTCAAGACAATTATCAAAAGATTTTCCAAAGACAATTAAATCATCCATGATAACTTCTAAACAATGCTCAACTATGTCACTAAAAGTGCTTAACATGTATCTTTGAAAGGTAGCTGAAGCATTACAAAGTCCAAAAGGCATCCTTCTAAATGCAAAAGTGCCGAAGGGGCATGTGAATGTGGTCTTTTCTTGGTCTTCAAGTGCAATAGGAATTTGGTAATAGCCTGAGTATCAATCGAGAAAGCAATAGTATGAGTGCCCTGCTACTCTTTCTAAAATTTGGTCAAGGAATGGCAATGAAAAATGGTCTTTTCTAGTGGCAGCATTTAATTTTCTATAATCAATGCATGATAAACGCATGAAAATATACTCTTAAGCATAAATAATTAATGCTAACTGGTGAATATTGTAAAACTTTTACGATATTTTAGCATAATTATTTTGTTTATGCCTCTTTTACATTTGTTTCATTTCTTTTGTATATTCTAGTCTTTATCTTGAAATAAAGTATTGTCCCTAAACTATGATTAATGCAAATCTTTTTGCAGGTTTAATAAAATAGACATAACTCTCAATCTATAAATCAAAATGAAGAGATTCTTGGACTTAGAACAACATGAGTCAATCCTACACAAAGTTGAAGAACAATCAAAAGCCCAAATCTAACATTTGATGGGTCAAAATTGAGACACAACAAAACTGAACTGTAGTAGTTGCTTAGCTCGACCCATGTTCAGGTTTTTGACCATATCTCCAAGATGACTTGCCCAAATTGCATGAATCTAGTGGCCATGAGAAGATGAGACAAAAAGCTACAACTTTCATGTTTTTCACAAAGCCTAATTCAATCGTTTTGTTAGTAAAAAATGCGTTGCAAGTTGGTGGAAGGTTTGGAAGCCGAAAATGTGGAAGATAGGTTCATATTAAAATAGTTCCATTTAATCATCTACATAATGACAACTTGGGGAGTTGAATGAAAGGGGGTTGGGGGGGGGGGGGGGGGGGGGGTGTGGGTGGGTGTGGGGTGGACAAATCATTTGAATTCCATAATATCATTGTCTATTACAATTCTCTCTTGTATTTTCTCTTTAGAAATGATGGGAATGAATTGTAAGTTAGGCTAGAACTCTTGGTAAGGCTAAAGGTGAGCTTATATGTGTAGTTTATCTATTTCTGTACTTTGATTCTTCCTTAAGGGCTATAAAGTTTGTAAGTTTGTTTACGTGTTAAACTCTTTCTCATCTTGTGATTTGTCTTTAATCTATAAATTATAATTCTCAATTTCATATAAATTCAATCATGCTTTCTTTATGTGATTCGTGTTGAACTACAATTGTTACTAGTAGTTTTGTTTTATGAGTTAATCTTTTACTGCAATATTGTCAATAGATATATTGTCGCTCTTGGATAACTTGTAAAGATGAACGTTGTTGGTAAATATTGCTTGTAAAGAGTTTGTGCATATCAAATACATGTGTTTATCAACTATGCTTTACGATACATATTTTCCGATTGTTTGTTTGGGATGTGAAACTTTCAATTGAGTTATAATTGTTGAATCAAAGTGGGGATTAGATTTACAAAACATATAAGTGATTCTTGATGCCTTACCTCTTAATTACCATCGATTGTTTCCAATTATTATGCATTGTAGTCTCTTTATAACCAATCATTTCAAAGTTAAATTTTACGTCTTTATTATCTTTTTAGTATTTTTGTTTTACTAACATCTTTTGTCGAAAGCCTTCTTGTGGATTCGACACCTCAACTTATACTATAATAACCGTAATATATTTTTGGCATAAACAAAATTCGGCGTCGTTACTGGGGAGGCAAAATAGACAAAAGATGGTTTATATTTTTCATTTCTTTTTCTTGTAAAATTTCATCTCTTAGTTTCTTTGCTTTTCTATATATTTTTTTTAAATAATTTCTTAACTTTGCCTAACTTTGCCTATGTTTGCCTATGTTTGCATAACTTTGCCTAACTTCTCATAATCTTGCCTAACTCTAATTATTATTTTCTTCCTTTTTCATTTTTTTAATATTTTGTGATCTTAATTATTCCTGTACTAAATGTTTATTTTTTTATGCACCTAACTTTTATTTTTACGCATCTAATTTTTACTTTTATGCATCTAACTTTTATTTTTTTACTCACATAACTTTTATTTTTACGTATCTAAAATCTATTTTTACGCATCTAACTTTTTTTTTTTACGCACCTAACTTTTATTTTTACGCGCCTAACTTTTAATTTTACGCACTTAACATTTATTTTTACGCATCCAACTTTTATCTTTACGCATCTAACTTTTTTTTACGCACCTAACTTTTTTTTTATGTTCCTAACTTCTAACTTATTAAATTATAGTCTTTTAATATTCTTATTTTATATTTGAAAGGTCGGCTTTGCCACCTTGTTTCTTTTAATTTCTTTTATTCTGCATATACTTGTCAAAGGTTGGCTTTGCCACCTTGTTTTTTTTTTTTTTGCTCTTCCCCTCTCTAACTTTTTTTTTTTAATCTTACTGCTTTTTTACTTTATTTGAGAACTTTCTTGTGTGAAAAAAAAAGAGACAAATTGTGAGGATGTATTAAGTAATCTAAAGACAAACGAGGGAGATTTATGAAGAAATTAGAATTAGAACCACGACAACATTTTGCAATCGACGAAAATCCAATTCTTAGTTCATCTTCATCTTCTAATTCTGATACAATGAGCCAACATGAGGACAACCCCATTAAAACTCTAAAAGATTACTTGCATCCTACCCGGACAGCCATACCATCATGTATCATATTTCCACCTAACATACCAAAGTTGGACTTTCATCCTAGGATGATACATCTTTTACCAACTTTTCATGGTTTAGATAGTGAAAACCCTTACGTGCACGTTAGGGAATTTGAAGAAGTAGTGGGCACCTTTCACAGTAGGCCAATGCCATAGATTTTGTTAGGTTAAAATTTTTTCCTCTCTCTCTAAAAGACAAAGCAAAGAGTTGGCTATACTCTTTAAGGCTAAGATCCATAGGAACTTGGGTAGAAATGACCCAAGTGTTTTTCAACAAATATTTCCCACAACATAAGACTAACGGCCTAAAAGGACAAATTTTCCCTTTCTCCCAAAAAGATAGTGAAACATTGTACCAAACTTGGGAGCGATTTAAAGAGTTTGTAAACATGTGTCCTCATGATGGGTATGAAAATTTGGCGCTTGGTTAGTTACTTCTATGAGGGACTCACAGTTAGGGAGTGCTAATTTGTTAAGATGATGTGTAATGGGAAGTTCCTTCAAAAAGACCCTGAGGAAGCCATAGAATTCCTCAAAGACTTAGCTAAAAAAGGCCACACATGGACTGGACCTAGAACTACAGATAGCACATCATGACCCAGTGAAATTTACCATATTAGGGAAGAGGACAATCTTAGAGCCCAATTAGAAGTCTTAATGAGGGAATTGGAAGCATTGAAAACCAAAGATAGGAAGGTCACCCACACGGTTGCTAAGGTTCAATCCCAAGATACATGTTTTGTTTGTGGGGTGGGTGGGTGGGGGTGGAACACTTAGCTCATGATTGCCCAACTTATAGTGAGACGAGAGGGGTTTATGAGGAACAATGTAATGCCTTAAGGATGTACAAAAAGCCTTATTCACCCTATTCTGAAACCTATAACCCTGGCTAACGAAACCACCCAACTTTAGTAGGAAATCTAACCCCCAAAATAACAACCAATGGAAACAGGAACAACAACCCCCAAGTCTTTTCAAGTACCTCAATACAATGCACCGCAAGTTAGGAATTCCTTAGAGGACACCTTACAAGCATTTATGGAGGCCTAGAATAAGACTAATCAAAAATTCGAAATAGTTATTGCAAAGTGGTGGAAGAGGACAAGGAGATCAAAAGTTAAATCACTAAGCTAACAAGTGCTTTGACCGTACAAGAGCGAGGTAAGTTTCCATCTCAAACTTATTCTAATCTGAAGGGGCAACATATGGCACAAGCCTCTACTTTTGACACACAAAATCGTGAAGAGTTAAATTCCATCACTACTCAGAGTGGTAAGATTTTAAATAAGCCTACATTGCCAATCAACACAACCATGGAAAACAAAGATGTTCCCCCATAAAAGGAGGACATTTTTGAGAAATAACTTGAAAAGAAATTTTTGATCTAGGTGCCTTTTCCCTAAGCTCTCAGATCTAATGGGAAAAACTCAAAAATTCAGGGTGAGATTCTAGAACACTTAAAACAAGTTAAGATTAATCTTCCTTTCTTGCATGTAATTAAATAGGTTTTGGCTTACACCAAAGTAATCAATGATTTATGAACCATCAAAAGAAAACACCATGTCAAGAAGATTAAATTCCTGATAGAATAGGCAAGTGTAGTAATTGAACAGAAAGCGCCACCCAAGTACAAAGATCCAAGGTGTCTTACAATTTCCTACCAGATCGGGACATATGAATTTAGTCAAGCATTGTTAGACTTGGGAGCAAGTGTCAATCTCATTCCTTATTCTGTTTACTTATCATTAGGACCTGGAGAGATCAAACCCATGTCCATAGTTCTACAATTTGCAGACCGATCAATCAGGAAACCACAGAGAATAGTAGAAGATGTTCTATTACAGTTTGATAAATTTTATTAGCCTGTTGATTTTCCTCTTTTGGATACCAAGTCCGTGGTCAATATGGAGTCCAAAATCCCGCTTATTTTAGGGAGACCTTTTCTTGCCACTACTAACGCTTTTATTAATTGCAGGAATGATCTTATGAAATTATCATTTGGGAATATGACTGTTGAGATGAATATTTTCCATATTGGAAAGCAACCACGAGAGGAGGTTAACTGTTACCATTCATATATGATAGGCACACTTATCTCGAAGAAGGCTTATAGAAAATGGGATTCTAACTCTTTACAATATCTTCTTGATTCTGATTTTGAAGATTTGTCGTATCCTGATGATACGCCTAATGTGTTTGGTGTTTTTGACTCACAGGATAAAACTCAATTTTGGTAACCACGCTTTGAAGAATTGCCTTGTGGAGGAGAGAAGCCAAAACCCTATAACTTAGAGGCACCAAAGTTGAACTTTCCCCACTGCCCAAAGGTTTGAAGCACATATTCTTGGGAGCAGGTGATTCCTTTCCTGTCATTATTTCTTCAGAACTTAGTGTTGAACAAGATGAAAAGTTGATAAACTTGTTAAAAGAACATAAGTCTGCACTAGGTTGGACTATAGCTGATATTAAAGGTATTCCTCCATTAATATGTTCCCATAGAATCCATCTAGAGAAAGGTACCCAATCTCGTAGAGACCCCCAAAGAAGACTTAACCCAACAATTAAAGAAGTCGTAAAGAAAGAAGTCTTAAAACTATTAGATGCAGGTATAATCTATCTAATATCTGATAGTCAATGGGTAAGTCCAACATAGGTAGTGCTTAAGAAATCTGGAGTAACTGTGGTTCAAAATGATAAAGAAGTGTCTGTTCTAACTAGGGTAGTAACTGGATGGTGGATGTGCATTGATTATAGGAAATTAAACACAGCCACCCAAAAAGACTACTTTCCATTGCCTTTTATTGACAAAATCTTGGAACATGTAACTGGCCATCCTTTTTATTACTTTCTCGATGGGTACTCAGGATATTACCAGATAGAGATAGCTATAGAGGATCAGGATAAGACTACCTTCACATGCCCTTTTGGTACTTATGCTTTTCGTAGGATGCCATTTGGATTACGTAAGACACCAGCTACTTTTCAACATTGCATGCTTAGTATTTTCTCAGACATGGTTGAAAAATGCATGGAGGTTTTTATGGATGATTTGACTGTTTTTGGTAACTATTTTGATTCATGTCTACTTTAACTTAAAATCTATTTTAAGTAGGTGTGAAGAAAAAGGACTTATGCTTAATTGGAAAAAATGTCATTTCATGGTGTCTTTTGGGATTGTTTTAGGACAAATTATTTTAGAAAGAGGAATGGAGGTTGACAAGGCTAAAATCGAGTTGATCTCTAAATTACCTACACCTAAAATGATAAAAGATGTCCGATCTTTTCTAGGGCATGCTGATTTTTATAAGAGGTTTATACAAAATTTTTCTTCTATATCTAGACCATTGTGTTACCTCTTATTAAAATATGCTGAATTTGTGTGGAGTCAAGCTTGTGAGGAAGCATTTCAGACACTAATTGCCAAAATCACCGCTGCTCCTATTATGTAGTCACCTGATTGGAACCTTCCATTTGAGACTATGTGTGACGCCAGTAACTATGCTGTAGGAGCAATCCTTGGTCAATGAAGGGAGGGCAAATCCTTTGTTGTTCACTATGCTAGTAAGACCTTGAATGATGCTCAAAGGAATTATTCTACTATTGAAAAGTAACTATTAGCTGTTGTTTTTGCCTTGGACAAATTTTGTTCTTATTTAATTGGTTCACCTATTACTGTGTTTACTGACCATCTAGCTCTTAAGTACCTTTTTTCTAAGAAGGATGTCGAATTAAGTGGATCCTTCTTTTGAAGGAATTTGATCTAACCATTAAGGACAAGAAGGGTGTCGAAAACGTTGTAGTAGATTATTTATCTCGTCTTGAGTTCCATGATTCCACTAATGTCCAACCTATTCAAGATGATTTCCTTGATGAACATTTTTTCGTTGTAAGCCAAGTACCTTGGTATGCACATATTGTAAATTACTTGGTTTGTGGAGAAGTTCCATCTAATTGGAGTGTACAAGATAAGTGTAAGTTATTGGTTGAGGTGCGTAATTTTTATTATGATGATCCTTATCTTTTCAAATATTACACTGACCAAATTATGTGACATTGCATTCCTGATAGTGAAATTGCTAGTGTCTTAAACTTTTGCCATAGTGCTGCTTTTTGTGGTCATTTCTCAGTAAAAAAGACTACCGTACAAATTTTACAGTGTGGACTCTACTAGCCCACTTTGTTCAAAGATACTAACAATTTTTGTCGTTCGTGTGAAAAATGTCAAAAGTTGGGTGCTTTATCTCGCTATCATATGATGCTTATTAACCCTATTCTTGTTATTGAGATATTTGACTGGTGGGGTATTGACTTTATGGGACCTTTTCCTGCATCTTTTGGTTATCTTTACATCTTCTAGCTGGTGATTATGTGTCTAAATGGGTGGAGGCTGTGGCTTGTCGTACTAATGATAACACAACTGTGGTAAAGTTCTTAAAAGAAAACATATTGTCTAGGTATGGTATGCCACGTGTCATCATCAGTGACCAAGGGACACATTTTTGTAACCATTCTTTTGAAGCTTTGATGTGCAGGTATGGTGTTCTTCATAAGATTTCCACCGCATACCATCCACAAACACATGGGCAAGCTGAGCTCGCAAATAAGGAGGTCAAGCAGATTCTAGAAAAGACTGTTAACCGGAATCGCAAAGACTATTGTTTACACCTTTCTAATGCATTATGGGCATACCGCACTGCTTACAAAACTATCCTAGGATTGTCTCCATATCACCTTGTCCATAGGAAAGCTTGTCATTTACTTGTTGAGCTAGAACATAAAGCTTATTGGGCTGTTAAAGCTCTTAACTTTGATTTGAGTGTTGCAGGTCTTCAAAGAAAGTTACAATTGTCAGAAATAGAAGAATTGCAGAATGATGCCTATGAAAACTCCAAGATCTACAAAGCTATATGAAAGCGGCTCATGACAAATAAATCTTGAGGAAAAACTTTGAGCTAAATCAACGGGTATATTTTTATGATTCTCGATTACATTTACACCCTGGAAAGTTGAGATCTCGATGGACTGGGCCATTTGTGGTAAAGCAGGGTTTTTCCCAATGGAGCGGTGGAGATTGAGGACCCCACCGATAGGCAAATTTTCAAAGTTAATAGGCAACGGTTGAAAAATTATGTGGAAAGGGAAAGCCAATTTATGTGTCTCGAAAAGATCTCTCTTGTGCCTCCTGTCTATCATAATTAATCAGTCTGACCTATTTATACCATATCTTAACTTTGTTTTTGCTTTTATTATTTGGTTGCCTCGCTTTTATTATCTGCCTATACCATATCTTGACTTTGTCTTTATTGTTATTATCTATCAGTACCCTATTTTTTACTTTATTTTATGTTTTTACTCTTATTTTCTTTTGCGTGTTTTTATTTTATTTGCTGGTCAAGTGGCAGATACGGTACTCTGTGATTATTTAAGTCGGTTTTCTAGTTCCCTAAAAACTGTAACCCAAACAAAAATCGTGCATTCATCTTTTCTCTTTCAAAATGGATACGATTCTTTCAAACCTTCATAAACATTTTCCTTTTCTTCCTAACGGTTTGCGAGGCTAAAATTGCTAATGCTCATGGTTTATCTATTGATCTACAAAGGTTAATTGAAGATAAAGTCTGATTATCTGGTGAATGATCAAAAGCCTTTGTTTCTTTTATGCCTGGTTTGGGTAAAAGCTCTTATGCGAAAAAATAGAGAGCAAATAAATTACAAGTTTGTCACAAATATGCATGATGGACCTGTAACAAGTAATGTTGCTCTTTAGGATTTGTGTCTGTAAATCGAGAATATAAGATTCAATTCATTAAGGATAGACTTAGTAAGGAGTCTCTAGATAATATCTTGTTGACTCCTAAGACGAATCCTTGTGAACTGTGCACTGAGAGATTTTAAGATTATGGACACAATTTTGAGATGAGCAAAAACGCTAGTCTCAGGAATCTGACTCAAAATGACCCTATTGCTAATTTATAAGAAAATTGGATAGGAAGCATATCCCCAACTCATAAAAGGTGTTTCAGCCTTTACTGAACGTAAAACCAAAGGAAGATGTGAGCCACAATCACAACTACCTGTACATATGCTTGCTTGCCGCTATTTTTGAATTCCTATTTTTATTTTATTTGCTTTTATTTTCAACATTTTTGAGACAAATAGTTGAGCTACCTATACAGATGTCATTATTGTAATACCTTTTTGCCTTCTATAAATACATCTCATGTTCTTCATTTGCATATACATAGTTAGTGAGTTTTATCAAAATGGAGGGAACCTCGGCTCGTCGATTCCGAAATATATGTGTATTTTGTGGGTCTCAGCCTAGTAAAATTATAGCTTTTGTAGAAGCAGCTCATGATCTTGGTAGGGTTCTAGCTGAAAGAAAACTTCATTTAGTTTTTGGGGAAGGTAACATTGGGTTAATGGGGCGTGTGTCAACAACTGCGTGCATAGGAGGAAGTCAAGTTTTAGGCATAATCCCTAAAGCTTTAGTTAACATCACTGGGAGAACAGTTGGGAATGAATTACAGGTCTCATCCATGCATGAATGCATAGATTATATGATTCAAAATGCAGATGCCTTTATTACTTTACCAGGAGGTTTTGGAACAATGGAAGAAATCTTTCAAGTTGTCTATTGGGCCCAACTTAACAGGTTTGTTGAATGCCAATAATTTCTTTGATTGTTTATTGTGTTTTGTTAATTAAGCTGTGGAACAGAGCTTTAACTCATAATCAGCACAACGGATCCTTGTTTTTGCCTTAACTACTGATGAACTAATTGATAAATTGCAAGCTTTTGTTTATGAACCTGACCCTGCAGTATCTCAAATTGACTAGTTAGTAGGAATGAGCAATAAGCGTAAACTGGATCTGCCGCTTCGTTTGTAACTTTTCTTACTTTTAACTTTGTTCACAACATTTTATTTTTGGTTAAGTGTCTTCCAGGTTTGTTTCTTTTAAATAACTGAAGCTTTAGGTGATGTCTCTATACTCTCCCTTTCTACATTTAAACATTGAGGACAATGTTTCGATCTGGTTGGGGGTAAATAGTAGGCATATGTTATGTTTTGCATTGGATTTAAAAAAAATGAACAAAGCCAACCAACAAATCTATTAGTATGAGAATGGTAGAGTAAAGAGTTCATTATCTCTTGAGACGCATTCTGGATCTATTAGATCAAGAATGGCAAAGTAGGGAGTACATTTTTGACCTTTCGAAACACATTCTAACTAGTTGATTTGTTTTTATTTTTGATTTTTTAGTTGTATTTCATGCACAACTGTTTATTACATGTGTTCTAGGTAATTCTTGTGCAAATGGGTTTGTTTTTCTAAGTATGATTTCAAAATTGTTGGTTTGAGTCACCTTTTCTATTTAGGTTATCAAAGAATGATTTTTGAAATTATTTTGAGCACAATGATAAGCCTTATGGTAAGACAGATGATTCGACGCATATAGCCAAGAGAATCCCCATGTTTAAATTTACATTTCTCTAATCTCACATATCTTTTGTGAGTGACTGGAGAGGTTGAGGAAACAGCTTACGAACTTTCATTGATCCTTTGAATTGATTAATCTTTGTCTAGAATGTCATTACTTGGATTGAGGGATTATTTGATTGTTTAGCTAAAGGACTTCAAGATGAAATTTCAATTCTTGTAAAAAAAAAAAAACAAAGACCCAAAAAAAAGAGTTAGTTAAGTTCAATAATGTCTTCATTCAATTTCATAAGACATAAGTTTTATGAAGCAGTCTTTCTCACCAAGCTCTATTTATTTTTGTTCACTCAAGATAAATGAAGTCCTAAAGCTGGCATGTTGCAAGAATGGTTTGATTCTGAACATTTGATTTTCCTATCATTAGATCAATGTTAGTTTGTCTGTCTGTCCTTAAATGTAAACTTTTCTTGAGTGCTTATCTGTTTTCTAACTCTATGAGAAAAATCTCAGCCTTTTTAAACAGTTATTCACCTGTGAGGATATGGAGTTGAGGTTTTTAGATGGAGTAATTTTCAAGGCTATATGTCTTGTGATTTGTGGTATGAAGGTTTTGACTTGATTCACACGTGCTCAGTTTCGGAAGTTATGATTGAGATAACCTTTATAGCAATTGTGATATTGAGCTGACTTTTTGTTTGAAGTGTTGAAGTAGTTCTTCATATTTCATTTACGTTTGAATTGCTAGGGACTAGCAATAAGCTGGCTGGGGATTGTGATAACACATGAAAATACACTCTTAAGCATAAATAATTAATGTTAATTGGTGAATATTGTAAAACTTTTATGATATTTTAGCATAATTATTTTGTTTATGCCTCTTTTACATTTGTTTCATTTCTTTCGTATTTTTTTAGTCTTTATCTTGAAATAGAGTGTTGTCCCTAAATTGTGATTAATGCAAATCTTTTTGCAGGGTTTAATAAAATGAACATAACTCTCAATGTATAAATCAAAATGAACAGATTCTTGGAGCAGGAGCAATGAAGAACAATCAAAAGCCCAAATCCAACATTTGATGGGTGGAAATTGTGGCATAACAAAACTGAATTGTACTTGTTGCTCAGCCCGACCCATGTTTAGTATTTTGACCATATCTCAAAGAAGACTTGTCCAAATTGCATGAATCTGGTGGCCATGAAAAAATGAGACAAAAAGCTACAACTTTCATGTTTTCAACAAAGCCTAATTCAATCGTTTTGTTAGTAAAAAATGTGATGCAATTTGGTGAAAGGTTTGGTGGTCAAAAATGTGGAAGATTGGTTCATATTAAAATAGTTCCATTTAATCACCTATATAAAGACAACTTGAGGAGTTGATTGAAAATGGGGTGGAAGGGGGGGTGGGGTGGGGGAGGGGGGGGAGGTGGGGTAAGAGAAAAATCACTTGAATTCCATTATATCATTGTATATTACAATTCTCTCTTGTATTTTCTCTTTAGAAGTGATGAGAATGAATTGTAAGTTAGGCTAGAACTCTTGGCAAGGCTAGAGATGAACTTGTATGTGTAGTTTATCTATTTCTCTACTCTGATTCTTCCTCAAGGGCTATAAAGTTTGTATGTTTATTTACGTGTTAAACTCTTTCTCATCTTGTGATTTGTCATTAATCCATAAATTATAATTCTCGATTTCATATAAATTCAGTCATGCTTTCTTTATGTGATTCGTGTTGAATTATAATTGTTACTGGTAGTTTCATTTTATGAGTTAATCTTTTACTACAATATTATCAATAGATATATTGTCGCTCTTAGATAACTTGTAAGGATAAATATTGCAGGCAAATATTGCTTGCAAAGAGTTTATGCAAATCAAATGCATGTGTTTCGCAATTATACTTTACGATACATATTTTTCGATTGATTGTTTGGGATGCAAAACTTTCAATTGAGTTATAATTGTTGAATCAAAGTGGAGATTAGATTTACAAAACATATAAGTGATTCTTAATGCCTTACCTCTTAATTACCATCGATTGTTTCCAATTACTATGCATTGTAACCTCTTTATAACCAATCACTTTAAAGTTATATTTTATGTCTTTGTTATCTTTTTAGTATTTTTGTTTTACTAACCTCTTTTGTCAAAAGTCTCATTGTGGATTTGACACCTCAACTTATACTATAATAACCGTGGTATATTTTAGTCGTAAAAAATGTATATCCTCCAACTAGATAAGACTCGAGTTGGTAATGATTTGCCCTTTTCATTTTTGACTACTGTAATGCCAGATTTCTTAGGTACCACTTGTGTCAGACTTACCGACTTACTATCCGAGATAGGGTAGACATTCCCACATCAAGTAGTTTAAGAACTTCGGCCCTAATGACCTCTTTCATGTGTGGATTTAATCTTCTTTGAGATTGTTGGGATATTTTGGCATTCTTTTCTAAATGTATTCTATATGTACAAATTAAAGGGTTAATGCCTTTAATGTATTTTAAAGTCCACCCAATAGCATTTCTATGTCTTTTAAGCACTTCTATCAACTTACCTTGTTGCTCACTTGTGAGGGATGAAGAATTACCGTCGAACACATCTGATTCTCCCTAAGATATGTGTATTTTAGCCGTATTTTACCCCTTCAAGTAAGGGCTTCAATTTTAACTTGAGAGCTTCCTCTTCCTTGCTTTCATTCATTTGTCCCAATTCTTTGAATCGTGGTTTTGAGCCTTTTCTCATAACCTATGCATAATGTAGTAAAGAACATATATTAGAAAGATCAGGCGCTAGTTGCATACTCGATTCTAATGAATTTACTAAACAGGCTTCCAAAAGGTAAAAAAACTCCCTTTGTGGTCTTCCATAATAGTTTCAGTCATATTAGCCTCCTCAATTTCGTCATTTTCTTCATGTGGTTGTTTGTACATATTAAAAACATTAAATTCCTATGTCATGTTCCCGAATGATAGCTTCATGACTCCATTCCTGCAATTAATCAAAGCATTAAATGTAGTAAAAATGGATGCCCTAAAATGACAGGAATTGAATTACATACTTCCACTAGTTGTGTATCCAAGACAATAAAATCCATTGGGTAAGTGAATTTATCGACTTGAGCTAACACATCTTGTACTATTCTTCTTGGCACTTTAATTGATCTATCAGCAAGCAAAGGAGTCACAAAAGTAGGTTTTAACTCACCTAGATTGAGTTTCTGAAAAATTGAGTATGGAAGCAAATTCACGCTAGCACTAAGATCAAGTAAAGCTTGTTCAATTTTATGAACTCCAATGATACATGAAATTGTAGGACAACCTAGATCCTTATATTTCACTGCATTATTGTTTTGAAGAATAGCACTTACTTGCTTAGCTAGAAAGGCCTTCTTTTTCACATTCAATTTTCTTTTCATAGTGTACAAATCTTTTAAAAATTTAGCATAAGAAGGTACCTGTTTGATCACATCTAGTAAGGAAATGTTGACATTTACCTGTTTGAAAATTTAAAAGATTTCAAAATTGTGAGTTGGCTTCTTTTGTGTGGCTAATGGTTAAGGAAATGGAGGCACAAGTTGGGATTTTGTTTCTTTCTCACTAAGTGTTGGTTTGGTAACCTCTTCCTAACCTTTACAGATCAATTCATCTTTTTTCTTGTAAGGTTTAGGACTGTGTTTTTCAACAACCTTACCATTTCGAAGTGTCATGACTGATTTGGCTTGGTCAATGTAATGACTATTTGAGCTGCTCATACCTAAATTAGATTGATCTTTGCAATTTCGCAATGTTTGGGAAGAAAATTTTCCTTTTTCTTTGATGGTAAATATAGATGTAAATTTTGCAAGAGTGTCTGACAAATTTACTAATGTTCGAGCAGTTTGACTATTAAAGGTCTCTTGCTTTGCAATAAATGACTGCAATATTTCTTCAAGATCTTCTTAAAAGGAGGAACATTTGGTGCATGATCATGAGAATTTTGAAAATTTTGATGTGCTGAAAAAGGGACTTGTGCATGATTGTCATTTTTCCAACTAAAATTTGGATGATTTCTCTAACTAGAATTGTAGATTTGTGAGTATGGATTGTGATTTGACCATTTGATGGAAACATTTGTCCAGATAAGTCATTTTTCCTTATTTAGAAACATGCTTAAGAATTTAATTTCTTCGCGAATACTTAGAATCATTACTAGGAGAACATGTTTAGGGAGAGAAAATTTTTCTCTCAATTAGGATCACCGGAGTTACTGTTCATTCCGGCCAATTTGCGAATTAGCCTTTCAAATCTACATATGTTGTAGATCGGGATATCCTGAGACAAATTTTCTTCTGGGTCGCCCTCAGTTTCCGGTAGAAAAACGGTTAAAATTGCAAAAAAAGTTTCAGATTTCACTATTCATCATCGACGGCGGGCGAGTGGGATGCCACCTTTGCCATCATCGTGTTGGTCTTGACTCGATCTACAAGTTTTCCTTCATCAGTACTACCAGATTCGCGCCGCAACACCTCCGTTCAAGGCCACAAAGTTTCGGATTTTTCACTATTCACCGCCGCCTGCCGCTGTCACCGACGAGTGGCATCTCACCTCCATCAAATTCTTGTAGATCAGGCGACGTTCTACAAGTTTTCCTTCATCAGCACCACCAGATTCGCGCCGCAACACCTCCGTTCAAGGCCTCAAAGTTTCAGATTTACTATTCACCACCACATCTCACCGGAAAACAGCGAGTTGTATCTCACCTTTGCCACCATCTAGTAGATCGGACAACACTGACCAACTTTTTCTTATTGGCCGTCATCTGATTCCAACCAGAAACCCCTCAAATCGCCACTTCTTCAATTCGGATTTTACTGTTCACCGCGGTGGGTACTATTCATTTACCGGAGATACTGTTCATAAGCCCCACCCAGATTGTTCTTCAGGTTATTTCATGCAACTTTGCCTCTTGGTCGATTTCCTGATTCCTTGTGGATTATCGTTTTTAAAGAGGTGACGACGACTTTGGAAGCCAAGCCGCTTCGGTGCCTGGTTTGCTTTCGTGTTCCCATCTTTTTTTCATGAGTTTGTATTATATTTGATTTGTAATTCACTTGATGGATCCATCCAAGACAACTGCTGGCTCTTGGGCTGATAAAATCAAGATCACTGATTAGAGTACCCGATGCAAATTGAGTCTGGTTACTCCTAAGAAACCGGGTACAATCCTTGAGATTCCAGATGAGATTGTCGACGAGAATTTAGTCGAATGGCGTAGATGTCTTGTTGGCTTCTTTCTGGGATATGTGATGCCTTTCCATGCTGCACGTTCGATGGCGATGCGTGCATGGAAATCTAGTGGTCTTAAGGACGTCCGTTCCACGGATAAGGGATTTCTCATCTTCCGTTTTAGAACTGAGGATGAGGTACATGCAATCATTGCTCGCGGTCCTTGGATGTTTGGAGGTAAATTCATTTACCTGCAGCAATGGCATCCGCATCTGGATTTCAATCTTACAGCATTCTGGACACTACCAGTTTGGATCCGTTTGTATGGCCTGCCGTTTCCTTTGTGGACAGCCAAAGGCCTTAGCATTATCTCCAGCATGGTTGGAGAACCTCAATCTTGTGATAAGGCGACTTCTGATCTATCTAGATTGGAGTATGTGAGGATTTATGTTCTTATTGATGCAAGACGCCCTCGAGTTAAGAACTTTGAGTTCAGGTGCAAACTCTCTCCAGAGCCCATTGAAATTCAAGTTGAATATGAGTGGACTCCAAAACATTGCCCCAAATGCTGCCAGTTTGGTCATCGTTGTCCATAACCGGTAAAGACTTCAAGTCCAGATAAGAATGAGGCTAGCACCTCTGATAGTGCCCATTTGAGAAAAGAAAATGATGTGACCAAGGTCACTGATTGCACCAAAATAGTTAATATTCCAGAAATTTCTGCACTGCAAGTTGAGCCTCCGAAGGCTACTACAGTTCCGAGTGCAGAGTCAGTTTCAGATTCTGATTCTCCATCTCCTTTTGCGACTGACGAGGGTAGACTTTTGGGCACTATCAAGTGTTCTACAAATCGTGAGGCATCTATTTCCTCAGGGCGGATACCTCCTCAGTCTTCTCCCACTCGTTTTGAGCCTTTGAATGGGCTTAGTGAGGATGATCAATCTGATAGGATTGACCATACTCATTCGGACACCCCAGCTACCCCGGTAAAGAAGGGTAAGAAGAAGAAAAACAAGAAGGGTTAAAGCTCTTGTATTTTTATGTTTTAGACCGTTTGTGATCATTTCTCTTCTATGTTGTTAAGGCCGTTTGTGGCTTTTTTACTTTGTTTTAGGCTTTGCTTTAGTGGCCGCTTGTGGCCTTCATTTTCTATCTTTTTGTTGGATTGTATGTTTGGACTTTACGTCCTTTTGTAATTCTTGGGGTATGCCCCTCGGATTTTTGTACATTATAACTTTTTTGGATTTATATTACTAAGTAACTTTTGTAAAAAAATATATATATAATAGGTAAGAATTACCATTTTACCCTTGAATGCTAGAATAGCTACGATTGATTTCAATTGTTTTTATTAGGCTAGAAATGCCATCATTAGGCTAAAAAATACCATGATTGACATGTTACGCTAGAAATGCCATGATAATTGATATGAATTATGCTAGAATAGCAATAGGTAGAATACCATGATAGAATTTATCAAATATGGGCTAGAATACTATGATATTAGATTATGGTTTCGTTTGATTTATAATTTGTTCATTTATGAATGTATGAATATACCATGATCAATAGTATAATTGAATGATTGTATAATGCTATGAAGTAGGCTTGATAAGCATTGAATAGACTCACATGTGATGGTGAGGAATTCACTATTTATTTAGTCTCAAATTGAATGTCTTGATGTGCATGAATATGCTTTCTATTATTGAATGTTTCAATCATATGAATAAATGAAAGTTATATTGGAGGTGTCAAAGTATAATTTACTTTGTTGTTATATTGGAAGTTTTAAGGTTGAATTGAAAGGAATTGTAGCTATATTATCTTCTCTCTTTCTTTGTATGAATATAGAATTGCCATTGATTGAATAATCACCTCATATGCTTAAAGAAGATAAAAATGGAATGTGTGCATTAAATCAACCACTTAAATGGACTAAGCAACAATGCAAGCTATTCTAATTTGGTATTTCCCAAGTGGAGGCTAGATTTACATCCAAGCGAGTCGAAAGACTCGTACATAACTTCCCGAACCCATCTCTGAAGGGATGAGGATAGTTTAGGTGTCGAAGCGAGGGATCGAATTGCCCCCATTCATTCCCAATTGAATAATTGGGTGGCGACTCCTTTCTTCATACATGCCCATGGCTTGTTTGTGTCCCCCTAAGTCTCGAAAAAGGCTTTGACATAGTGTCGTGGTCGCAAATGCTCTGGCGGGATGAAAGCCTTGTTCACACACTTCACTGAGGAATTCTTATCATGTTGTTGATTCTTTGACTTACTGGGTTTCTTTCCATTGTCCTTGAAAATTCTTGCAAAATATCAAACATTTATTTATGATTTCGAATTAGCTCAAAGTTTTTTACCTTGTTTAGTGCATTCTTCAATCAAGCTGCTTTCTAGTTTATGGACAAATTCTTCCGTGTGAACTGTAGAAGATTTCATCAATTGACATTATTCATCTTTCTTTGTGAGTTGGTAAAATATTGACATGGCCAAGTGCTTATCACCGAAACGTTTCAATGATTCCTTCGATCTTTTAAGGTCGATATAAAGTTTTCTTCCGTTTTTCTTTTCCCTTTTTTTTCTTTTCTTTTTCTCTCTTATCTTTCTCTATTCTCTTTTCACTTTTTCTCCATTTCCTCTTCTCTTCGCTTTTCTTTTTCTTTTCTCTTTTTCTTTCTTTCTTTTCTTTCTTTTCTCTTCTCTTTTCTCTCTCTTCTTTCTTTCTTTGACCTTTTACCCTTTACCTTCCATTTATCCGACTATGAATCTTTTTCTTTTTTTTCAAATACTTACTTCAAGGTGATCTTTCATCTTCAAGGTAGATTTCATTCTTTAAGGTGAACATCAAATTTCTTCTTCAAAATCCTTTCCTTAGGGTAGACTTCAAATTCCTTCTTCATGGTGAACTTCCTTCTTCAAAAAAGATGCCTTTTCAAGGTTAACGCCTTCTTTATGGTAGATGCCTTCTTCGAGGGAGATTCTTTCTTCAAGGTGGATGCCTTTTTTGAGGAAGATGCCTTTTTCAAGGTGGATGTCTTCTTCAAGGAAGATGCCTTCCTCGAGGGAGGTTTCTTCTTTAAGGTGAGTGCCTTCTTTGAGGAAGATTCCTTTTTCAAGGTGAATGCCTTCTTTTCAAGTCGTTATCCTTGAATTGAGTCTCCTTAAGATTGACTTACCAAATCAAAGCAATCTACATATTTGGGTCTACTCAAGGCTAAATTGCTTGATTCAAGTGGCTTGCATATCATAATGCTTCCATTCCACTAGAAAGTCTACCTACTGTTGAGACGTCGTTAATATCTGATCTTGCCAACTTCTTCGACTCTTCAATTTCTACCATGGGCATTCACACCAGAGGTGTTAAAGGTACATCGTCTTCTATCATCCCCTCACTTGAGATGATGGATATGACCTCATTTGATTCGTTTCGTCTTCTTCAGTTCTGCCTCCTTACACAATTTCTACTAGTCTCACCAAACATTGTCGGTGACCCACATCTTATGACTATCATTCCTCATATGAGCTCTTGTTTCACAGTCATTCCCTTGATTCTAGCTGAGATATTGATCAGACTAGATCGCGTTAGGATGGATCTAAGTTAGAGATTAAGTGGCAATCTTCTATTTATTTAGGTATTCTTTGTTTATCCTCTAACTTTTGCCTAAGTTGCCATTTTCAGGTTTTCACCTTAGCTATTTTTTCTCATGCTCTAATTTTTGCCTCAATTGCCCTTTGGGTTTTCAACTTAGCGAGTTTGCCCTAACTTTTGCCTGACTCGCCTTTTCCAGGTTTTCAACTCAGTAAGCTTTTTGTTCTTTTTTTTTCTATCCTAACTTTTACCTTAGTTGTCCTTTTGGTTTTTCAACTTAGTGGGCTTTTTCTTCTTTTCTCTTTCTTTGACCAACTTTTACCGAAGCTACCTTTGCAGTTTTTCAACTTAGTGGGCTTGCCTTAATTTTTGCCTAATCTTTGTATGTTTGTACCATCTTGGCCAACATCTTCTAGATGTTCTTATTGGCTACTTTTACTGCTCCGATTGCTTGTGGCTGATATGAAGATGACATGTGGTGTTCAACCCATGCTTCTCAAATAAGGTTTTACTCTCAGTTTGGAAATGAACCCTATTGTCAGTTGCAATGTGATTTGGCCTTCCAAATCTGTATAAGATGTTCTTCTCATTTTTGGAAAGATAGGTAAAGGTACACTGCTTGAACCTCCCAATCAACTTTTTGATATGCTCAAGGTACAGTTTCAACCTTCCTTCCCATAGATCCCAATCTTGATTGGCTTGAGAGATGACTAGTTTTGAATCTCCCAACACTTCTATTTCATCGATTCCCATCGCAATCACAACTTCCAAACCAAAGGCACAAGCTTCGTATTCATCCATGTTGTTGCTGACTCTGAACTCCAATTTCTTAGCGAATAGAATGACTTATTCAGTTGGTGAGACTAGGATAACTCCTATTCCAACACCATTTTCTATTAACAACTCTATCAAAGAACATTCTCCATCCTACTATAGAGAATACCCCTAGATGTTTATCTTAAAAAAATCTAACTCTCATGGTTCATCATCGTTGATTAGATTGATGGCCAAAAACTCTGCTATTACGCTTCCTTTCACGACCTTCTCAGTCATATACTCAATGTCAAATTCTAACAATTGGACCAACCATCTTGCTAGCTTCCCTACCAATGATGGTGCTTCATAAAAATACTTCATTAGATCCTCATTTGAGACAGCCTTAATTTTATAAGACTAAAAATAATGACTCAACTTCTTCGAGGGCTAGACCATAGCTAAGCATGTTTTCTCTATATAGCTATACTTTGTCACGTACAGTAGCGACTTCTTTCTAAGATAATAAATGAATGCTCTACACAATTCTCATCTTCTTGTGCCAGCGTAGCACCGATGACCTTCTCTTCAAGTGCCAAGTAGAGAATCAAATTCTTGCCAGGTCTTGACAATCTTAAGACAGGCAGATTCTGTAAGTACTTTTTAATCTTCTCAAATGCCTCTTGGCACTGATCATTCCATTCCACTGGCTAACCCTTCTTTAGAAGCCTGGAGATCGATGAAACAAACTATCATCAATTTGCAATGAACTGACTAATATATATTGGATCTGCCCAAGAAACCCTCAAACTTCTTTTTCAGTCTTGGGTGATGGCATCTCTGTAATTGCCTTAACCTTGTCTACATCTATTTTTATCCCCTTCTTGCCAACTACAAACCCTAGCAGCTTCTCTGAGATGACTCTAAATATACACTTCTTTAGATTTAGTCGCATCTTGTACTTCTTCACCCTTCCTAGCAATTTGTCTAAAGTTTCAAAGTGACCTTCTTGAGTCTCAGATTTCATGATTATGTCATCATATAGACTTTTATCTCCTTATGCATCATATCATGAAATAGTGTTGCCACCATTCGTTGGCAAGTTTCCCCTGTATTCTTCAATCTGAAGGGCATCACCTTGTAACAATACGTTCCATATTTCTTTCATCTTGTCTTCATTAACCATCATTATCTGGTTGTAACCAAAAAACCCATCTATAAAGGAAAACATCACACTGGCGATTGTCCAGTAACACATCAATGTGAGGCAAAAGAAAATCATCCTTTGACGACGTCTTATTCAAGTCTCCATAATCAAGGCACAATCAGACCCTTCCATCCTTCTTTGGCACTAGCAAGGTGGTGTCTAACCATTCTGGATACTTTACCACATCTAGAAACTTGACTTCAATCTCTTTGAAGACTTCCTTCTCGATTTTTTGAGCCCGTTCTGATCTTAACCTTCTCAACCTCTGTTTAACCAGCTTCATATGTAGATATGTTGGAATCTTATGCTCAGCGACACCCCTATCAATTCCAGGAATGTCATTGTAGGACCAGGCGAAGACTTCTTCATGTCTCTTTAATCATTTTTCAAATCTCTCTCTCTCTTCAGGAGTTGTATAAAGTTGAATACATATGTTCTTAGGCTTTTTGATTGTATCAATATTAATGTCATGAGGTTGAATGGCATGGATATCAAATATGCTAGTGAAATGGAAATTATGATGCATAATGCCATTAGAAAAGACATCACACAAATAAGCAAACTGATTCTTTATTGCAATAAATTTTGAGACACAGACAATGTCCTCTTCCTCAAAGAGGTTATGCACAAATACATCCTAGCAAAATACATCTTTGATTCCTTCCTTAATGAAGGCAGCAAGGTAGATGGACAGGTCCAATGGCGGTGCTTGATCTTGAGGCTTCTCCTCCTTGATGTTCATTTTCTCCATTTCCTCAGCCAAGTCATTCTCCGTGGAGATTCCTACATGAAGGATATCCTTGAAAAGCTCAAATTCAGGCTTCAAAATTCCCTTGAAAACCCCTGGTTCAGCAGCTCCCACATACTTCGTATCTTGGGCCTTGACGAACTTAGTGAATTTCCTCTTCTTGGGCTCAAAGTATTCTTCTTCCCCATCAGACTCATAACCCAAACCTCTTCTAGAAGTTTACCCTTTGAAATCTGAAAGAGATGGTAAACCACATCCATTCCTCCCAAGCCCGGTTCTTGGCAAACATCCCAATTTCTTTATTATCCCAGTGACAATTTGGCTGACTTCATCAATCATGGTTATGTGAAAGCCTCCCATGTAAGGTATCTCTCCAACCTTCACACTTAAAGCAGCTCGTGTAATAGTTGAGGTGGCATGAATGGTCAAAATCTTCCCATCCATGTTGAATCGAATCTTCTAATGTAGTATGGAAGGGACTCCATCAAGTGGATGGAACCATGCTCATCCTAACAAAGCAGTAAAGGTGACTGGAATGTCAAGAACTACAAATTCTATCATTACTTCAATTGGCGCATTCTTCACTAACACCTTGAAGACCCCAATGGCACTCCTCGTCGAGTCATCATAGACCCTAATCATTGTCTCACATTAACCCCATACTTATGCAAAATCTTCTTTGGCACAATATTGATGGTAGACCCATCATCCACCATAATGCAAGGGGACGTCTTCCCACTAATCTCCACGGTGATGAACAACACCTTGTTATGATTCCTCCCTTAGAAAGGTAGATCTTCATCGGTGAAGGTGATTACACTCTTCTCATTTACCCCTTAAGTGCTCCTCTAGTCATGGAGGCCAACAATTTATTTGCAGTAGCAGTTATTGATATTTCCACTTCTGCCAAAGCCTTTGTCATGGCTTTTCTATGCTGTTGGGATGATATCAACAAATCCCAAATGCTAGCATTCACTTGGGTTTTCTTAATTGCTTGGTCACTTGATATTTTTCTTTTTTGGTTTCTTCCTTGGCAATCTCTTTGCCCTTATCAGTAGTCTTCTCCTTCTCGACTGACTTTTCCTTCTCCTTCTCATGGTAAAATCTACTACTCCTTGTTACTCCTTGTATATTCTTATTCTCACCCTTAAGTGTCTCTCCCTCAACTCTCACTTTCTCTTCTTCTTCATCATTGCTAAAGTCATCCCAAAAGTTTGGAAGGGTCATGACTTTAAGAATCTCATCCTATATTCCCATAACTCTCACTTCTTTGCACCTTCAAGGTAAACTATCTCTCCGCCCAAGGATTTCAACTCACTTCCGTTTTCTAACTTTGCTACCCCTCTTTACTTCAAGCCTTACAAATGGTGGGCCTCTTCTAGCCCCTTTTCTAGCCATCCACTTCTTGGCAAAAGCACTTGATGGTGTGGACTTCTTCTTGGTGAATGCTTCTTTATTCTCCACCTCAATTTTCTCTTCATCTACTTTTTGTTGTTCTTCTTCCTCATGGTCGCTGAGCTATAAAAATCCGGGTTCTAAGCTTCGCTTGACTCCCTCAACTGTAATGTTAGTCCATCCATCCTTCTTAGTGAAAATCTAGGCTGCCAAAGGAATGGACTCATCTTCCTCCCTCTTAATGATCTCCTTTGGTTTCTTTTCCTCAGGCTCTTCGACCTTGGACTCTTTAACTTGAGGCTTCTTCTTTGTGGCCACCTTTCTAGTAGACCCTTCTTGTTGCTCATGCTTGGACTTCTCCCTTCTCTTGGCTCTCTCGGCCCTGCTCGATGTACTTTCTTCAAAGTTCATAACTTGCTCCTCAATCAAGTTTGACCCAATCATGTTGGCCGCTGGAGGAGGCACCCAGTTGTAATTGGGTAGTGGATTACTTCTCGTGTTGGGCACATCATCTTTGGATCAAAAATATGGCCCTTGTCAATCAAATCTTGGATCTTGTGATGAAGACGAGTATAATTATCGATCATATGCCTGGTCACTTGGTCAAGTTCATGTTGACCCACGTATGGCAACCCAAGAGGGGGGGGGTGAATTGGGTTTTTATTTATCAAAACGGATTTAGAAAACTTTTCTTGAAAATCAAAATTATTTAACTCTTTCTTTAAGAATAAAGGTGAAGAAGATGAAAATAGAATGCAATCAAGAGAATAGATATGAAGAACAATCACAAGTGCAAGTTAATGTAAAGAGATAGAAATAGAGAGAGTGCAAACTCAATTTACGTGGTTCGGCAAACCTTGCCTACGTCCACGGGCTCCTAGCTCCACGAGCTAAGCTTTCCACTAAGTTGTAGAAATCTTTACAACTTACTTGATGAGCAACCTCACCAAGACTTTTTCTTCTAACTCTTGATAACACCACACCAAGAGTTCTTCTTGATGAACAACCTCACCAAGCAACTTTCCTCAACCCTTGATAACACCACACCAAGAGTTCTTCTTGATGAACAACCTCACCAAGGCAACTTTCCTCAACGCTTGATAACACCACACCAAGAGTTCTTCTTGATGAACAACCTCACCAAGGCAACTTTCTTCAACCCTTGATAACACCACACCAAGAGTTCTTCTTGATGAACAACCTCACCAAGGAAAGAGTTCTCTCAAGGATAACGTTTATCCTTTACAAGAAGATCTCACTCTCACCACAATACAAGAACAAAGAAAATTCTTACAACAAAAGTACAACTCTCTTCAAAGAGTAGATAAAGAATATAAAAGCTCTTTAAACTTGATATTTCTCTTGTTTTTTTTTTTTTTTGCTTGATAGATGCTTCTCTTTTCTTCTTGTCTTACTGAATGCATGGGAGACGGGCTCCTTTTATAGGCAAATGAGATGAACTTGAACAAGTGAAGACACCAACTCCAAATTTTCTGCCCACCATAAAAACCGTAATCTTGTTTGCCATTTTTGTCAATGTTCTGTTTGAAATTTGAAAATCTGCAAAACATAAAAGATTTTCACGTTTGAATAGGCTTTCCAACGCATCAAGAATCAAGTCATATGAATATTTGTAGCTCAAGATATGGCAAAAACACCATTCGGTGCTCATGTAACTTGATTTTTCTTTCTTGTGTCAGTCCACCAAATTGAATGATAATTCTGTCAGCCTTCGTTTGAAATTTGAATTTCTTCAAAACATAAAAGATCTTCATATTTGAATAAGCTTTCCAAAACATTAAGAATCAAAGCATTTGGATATCTCTATCTTAAGATATGGCCAAAAAACCATTTGGTGCTCATGTGAGTTGATTTTTCTTCTTTGTGTCAGTCCACCGAATTGCATGTCAATTATGTCGGCCTTCTGTTTGAAATTTGAATTTTTTCAAAACATATGAAATGTTCTTCATTAAGTCAACTTTCCAATGCCATAAGAATCAAGTCATTTTGATTTTTGTATCTCAAGATATGTCCAAAGGAGTATTAGGTGCTCATGTCAGCTGCTTCCATTTGTCTTTCAACGTGCATGATGATTTGGACAACCTTTTTTTTTTTTGGAAAAGTTACTTAGTAATATAAATCCAAAAAAGTTATAACGTACAAAAATCCGAGGGGCATACCCCAAGAATTACAAAGGGACGTAAAGTCCAAACAAACAATCCAACAAAAAGATAGAAAATGAAGGCTACAAGCGGCCTAAACAAAGTAAAAAAGCCACAAACGGCCTTAACAACATAGAAGAGAAATGATCACAAATGGTCTAAAACATAAAAATAGAAGAGCTTTAACCCTTCTTGTTTTTCTTCTTCTTACCCTTCTTTACCGGGGTAGCTGGGGTGTCCGAATGAGCATGGTCAATCCTATCAGATTGATCATCCTCACTGAGCCCAATCAAAGGCTCAAAACGAGTGGGAGAAGACTCAGTAGGTATCCGCCCTGAGGAAATAGATGCCTCACGATTTGTAGAACATTTGATAGTGCCCAAAAGTCTACCCTCGTCAGTCGCAAAAGGAGATGGAGAATCAGAATCTAAAACTGACTCTGCACTCGAAACTGTAGTAGCCTTCGGAGGCTCAACTTGCATTGCAGAAACTTCTGGGATAGTAACTATTTTGGTGCAATCAACGACCTTGGTCACATCCTTTTCTTTTCTCAAAGGGGCACTATCAGAGGTGCTAGCCTCATTCTTATCTGGACTCGAAGTCTTTATCGATTCTGGACAACGATGACCAAACCTGCAATATTTGGGACAATGTTTTGGAACCCACTCATATTCAACTTGAATTTGAATGGGCTCTGGAGAGAGTTTGCATCTGAACTCAAACTTCTTAATCGGAGGGTGGGTTGCATCAAGAAGAACACATACCCTCGCATATTCCAATCTAGAAAGATCAGAAGTCATCTTGTCACAAGAAATAGGCTCTCCAACCATGCTGGAAACAATACTAAGGCATTTGGTTGTCCATAAAGGAAATGGCAGGCCATATAATCGGATCCAAACGGGAAATTCCGCTACTTGATCCGCATTAAAATTCAAATGTGGATGCCAAGGCTGTAAGAAATTGTTTTTACCTCCAAACATCCAAGGACCGCGAGCAATGATAGCATGAACCTCATCCTCAGTTCGAAAACGAAAGAGGAGAACGCCCGTGTCTGTAGAGCGGACGTCCTCTAGGCCGCTAGATTTCCATGCACGCATGGCTATCGAACGTGCAGCATGATAAGGCATCACATATCCGAGAAAGAAGCCGACAAGACATCTACGCCATTCGGCCACATTCTCATCGACAATCTCATCTGGAATCTCAAGGATTGTACCCGGTTTCTTAGGGGAAACGGGAAGCAGTTTACATCGAGTACTCGAATCGGTGATTTTAAATTTGTCAGCCCAAGAGCCAGCAGTTACCTTGGGCGGGTCCATCCAGTGAATACAAATCAAATATAATGCAAAATCATAAAAAAAGAGATGGGAGAACGAAGGCAAACCAGTCACCGAAGCGGCTCGGCTTCCAAAGTCGTAGACATCTCTTTATAAACGATAATCCACAAGGAATCTGCAGCTCGACTAAAAGGCAAAATTGTGTGAAATAGCCTGGGGAACAATCTGGTCAGGGTTGATGAACAGTGATATCGGCTGGATGAACAGTGAAACCGGAGATGAATAGTGTCACCCGAATGAAGAGATGGTGATTTGAGGGACTTGCGGTTAGAAACGGGTGACGCCCAAGAAGGAAAAATTGGTCAGCATTGCTCGATCTACAAGGTGGTGGTGGAGGTGAGATCCCACTCGCCGTTTGCCGGAAAGTGATGGCGGTGAATAGTATATTCCGAATGTTTTTTGCTATGGATGAGGATGTTAACGGCTGAAACAGGCGATAGTGAAGAAGGAAAAGATGTAGATCGTTGACGGATCTACAAGATGGCACGGAGGTGAGATCCCACTCACCGGTTTCCGATGAGCGGCGATAGTGAATAGTGATATTCCCAAAACTTTGTGGCCGTGGACGGAGGTGTTACGGGTTGAAACCGGTGATGGTGAAGAAGGGAAAGTTGTAGATCAAGCCAAGGCCAACACGATGGTGATGGAGGTGTCGTTTCACTCGCCGGTTGGCAACAGATGAATAGTAAATCCGAACACTGTTTTCGACCGTTTTGATCGCCTTCCGGTCGGAATCTGAAGAGGGTCGAGAAGGAAAGTTTCCTCAGGATATTCTGATCTACAACATATGTAAATCTTAAAGGCTGATTCGCCAAACGAGCGGAGTGAACAGTAACTCCGGCGACCCTAGTTGAGAGAAAATTTTCTCCCTTCCAAGCTCCTCCCTCCCATTCCCTCCCTAAACCCTAAACCCTTGCACTTGAAATTTGAATTTCATCAAAACATATGAAATGTTATAAATTGAGTAAGCTTTCCAAAGGCTCAAGAATCATGTCATTTGGATATTTGTAGAGATATATATGACCAATTGATTGAACATTGCTCATGGGTCACATTCCTTGAGTCAAACCTTGTTCTTAAACTTTGGTGCCTTTAACATGTAGTCTTCTCCTTAGCTTCAAACACTTCATTTTAATAAGCCTTTTCTTGATTTTACAATTATTTCAATGATATTACTCTTGCACATAAATAAACATGTTAGTAAATCACAATGAATCAATGTGTATTGTTATCATCAAAATTATCATGTAGCCTTAGGGCTAACAATCTCCCCCTTTTTGATGATGACAAACCACTGATTGCTTTAAAATATAATCTAAAATCAAGAATGAAAATAAAATCAACAATAAGCAAAAAGAATGGCACTTGTTATGAATATAAGCAATCCAACTATTTCTCCCCCTTTTGCTATACTAAAAAAGATTGTAATCAAATTAACTACTCCCCCTCAAACTATATTTCTCCCCTAACATGTGCTACCATTCAAAGATATACATATTACAGAAATAATCCACGCCATACCCAACAACTGACTACAGTTCTCTCTCACATATATAGCAAACACTCTAATATCTGACAACGCTGGCGTTAGATAATATATCAGCTAATTAGTGTATCGGTGGGAACAAATTACTCAAGAAATATACTTTTGCACATGAATCTCTAATAAAATGATGTCTAATCTCTATATGCTTAGTCCTAAAGTGTTGTATGGATTTTTTGAAATGTTGATGGCACTTGTATTGTCACATTTGATGGGAATATGATCAAATACCAGACTATAATCTTTTAAAATTTGTTTCATCCAAAGAGCTTGTGCACAACAACTTCCTACTGCAATCTACTCGGCTTCCGCGGTTGATAATGCAACAGAATTTTGTTTTCTACTAAACCATGATACTAATGCATGTCCTAGAAAAATGCAAGAGCCACTAGTGCTCTTTCTATCAAGAAGACTTCCAGCAAAGTCCGCATCGGAATAACTAATTAGATCAAAATTATCACACTTAGGATACCAAAGACCTAGATTTATGGTTCCAAGAAGACATCTAAATATCCTTTGAATAGCCTTAAGGTCGCGATGCCTTTTTTGGACAAATTGAAATCTAGAAACACGTACACACACTAAACATAATATCAGTCTATTAGCCAGTTAATACACTAGAAGAGAGCCAATCATACCTCCTATTTTTGTCTAACCTCAACATCTTTTCCTATTCTATCTTGTCAAGCTTCGTTTAATGCGTTTTCTAAACTCATTAGGCTGTGTTATATGTCCTTGAATTATCCATGCCAAACTTCTTGAGAAGATCTCTTGTGCATTTAGCTTGATTAGTGAAGATCCCATCTATTGATTGCTTGATTTGAAGTCCAAGGAAGAAATTTAATTCTCCCATTAAGCTCATTTCAAATTCTTGTTGCATGCACTTAAAAAATTCCTCACACATAGAGACATTAGTAGCACCAAATATAATATCATCAACATAGATTTGAACAATTAATAAATCATCATTTTTTTGTTTAACAAAAAGAGTAGTATCAACTTTTTTCATTTCGAAACCATTATCAATGAGAAATTTGCTCAATCTTATCATACCATGCTCTTGGTGCTTGTTTCAGGCCATAAAGTGCCTTTTTGAGTTTGAAAACATGGTTTGGAAAATCATGATTTTGAAAACCAAGAGGTTGCTCTACATATATTTCCTCCATAATGTAACCATTTAAAAATGCACTTTTGACATCCATTTGATATAATGTAAAATTTTTATAACATGCAAATGCACACAACATTCTAATTGATTCTAATCTAGCAACCGGTGCAAAGGTTTCCTCATAATCAATACCTTCTTCTTGATTGTATCCTTGAGCAACAAGTCTAGCTTTGTTTCTAATAATGGTGCCATTTTCATCTACTTTATTTCTAAAAATCCATTTAGTGCCTATAATAGAATGATTTTTGGGTCTAGGGACTAATTCCCAAACTTGATTTCTTTCAAATTGATTCAATTCTTCTTGCATAGCCAAAATCCAACTTTCATCATTTTCGGCTTCTTTAAAAGATTTTGGTTCAAATTGAGAGACAAAAGCAAAATGATTACAAAAGTTCTTAAAAGAAGATCTAGTTTTCATACCTTGTGATGGTTCACCAATAATGAGATCTTTAGGGTGAGCTTTTGCATACCTCCATTCCTTTGGTAATTCTTGGGAAGAATCATTTACTTCCTCAAGCTTTTCTTGTTGAAGTTGTAATTCATCTTGACTCTTTTCATCAAGCCTTGATTCCTTGATTTGCCTTTCTACCTCAACAACATCATCATTTAAATTCTTTGAAGAAATAACATTAATATCATCAAATTCAACATGCATAGATTCTTCAATAGTAAGAGTGTTTTTGTTAAAAACTCTATATGCTTTACTATGGTTGGAATAGCCAACAAAAATTCCAACATCGACTTTTGCATCAAATTTTCCAAGGTTATCCTTGGTGTTTAAAATAAAACATTTACATCTAAAAACTTCAAAAAATCCAATGTTGGGTTTTCTTCCTTTCCAAAGTTCATAAGGAGTTTTCTTTATTAAAGCTCTAATATGGACTCTATTGATTATAAAGCATGCGGTATAAACGGTTTCGACCCAAAAATATTTTGGCAAATTATTTTCAAGTAACATGGTCCTAGCCATTTCTTGGATAGTCCTATTTTTCCTCTCAACAACACCATTTTGTTGTGGAATTCTATGTGCCGAAAAATTATGTTCAAAACCATTTTCATCACAAAGATTTTCAAATGTAACATTGTCTGCTTCACCACCATGATCACTCCTAATGGACACAAAAGAATAACCTTTTTGATTTTGGACTCTTTTTGCAAATTTTAAGAAAGCTTGTGTGGCCTCATTTTTAGTTTTCAAGATTAACACCCAAGTGAATCTTGAATAATCATCCACAATAACAAAAACATAATACTTTCCACCAAGGCTTTGAGTTCTTGATAGTCCAAATAAATCCAAATGAAGTAATTGTAGAGGTTTATTTGTTGAAATAAATTTCTTTTGTTTAAAAGAAGTTCTCACTTGTTTTCCAAATTGACAAGCATCACAAATCTTATCCTTTTCAAATTTTATTTTTGGAAGACCATCAACTAAATCATTTTTAGAAATTTTTGAAATTGTGTCCATGCTAGCATGACCTAACCTTCTATGCCATAACCAAGCATCATGATTAACAATGAAACAATTTTCTACATGATCATTAACATCAATATCAATTGTATAAATATTACCACATCTATTACCAACAAATAATGTCTTATTGTTACTAACATCCTTAATCACACATCTATTAGGCTCAAAAGTAACAAAATATCCCTTATCACACAATTGACTAATGCTAATCAAATCATGTTTTAAACCATGAACAAGCAAAACATCTTTGATAATAGGTGAATAAGGGTTACCAATATCACCATGTCCGATTACCCTTCCTTTGGCATTATCACCGAAGGTCACATATCCTCCTTTCTTCATGATTAATCTTGAAAATTTGGAGGCATCTCCGGTCATATGCCTTTAGCATCCACTATCTAAGTACCACTTGTGTTTGCCACTCCTTTGTCTCTACAATCAACATTCAAGGAGTAACTCTTTGGTACCCAAAAGTTCTTGGGTCCTTGGGGGTTAGTTATGGTACTTTTTAGAACCCATATTTGTTTCAAATTAGGATTATTCCTAGAAGATGCATGAGCAAAATAATTTTTAAAATACTTTTGATTTTTATGAGTTTTATATCCTAAACCTCTTTTATCAAAAACACACCTTTGGTTTTGTAACATAGAATTCAAATTTTTTGTGCTTTTTGTAAAACTATCAACAATATTTCTTAAGTCATTATTTTCCTTTTTCAAAATAGCATTTTGTTTCTCCAATTTATCAAAATCCTTTTGTTTTAAAATGTCATTTTCAGTTTTTAATAAATGTATTTGACTTTCCAAACTTTCAAAATCTTTTTGCTTTAAAATTTCATTTTCATTTTCTAAAGCTTCATTTATTTCTACCAACTCTTCTAATTGAGATAACATGATTTTTGACTTCTTTTTGAAAGCATTGATTTTTGAATTTTGCTTATCAACTTGCACATGTAAATTTTGGAATGCTTCAAGTAATTCATCATATGAAAGTTTAGGATCATAGTTTAGAATACTTACCTCATCTTCACTTAAAGCCATGAAGCACATGTTTGCCACTTCGCAATCTTCTTCTTCGGTGGAGCTAGCTTCACTATCATCCCAATTTGTGGCTTTCATTGCTTTGGATTTCTTGTTTTGACTCTTGAAGTGAGGACAATCCATCTTTACATGTCCCGGTTTCTTGCACTCATAGCAAATGACTTGATCATTTTTCTTATCTTGCTTTGAGCTTTGCCCTTTGTACTCCCTTCTAGAATTCTTCTTGAATCCTTGGTTTCTTCTAATCATCCTTTTTAGCTTTCTTGTGATGAATGCAAGATCTTCATCATCTCCTTCATCGTCGGACTCATCATCTTCTTTTGTTGAAGATTTGAAAGCGATATTTTTCTTTTTCTTGAAATCTTCTTCATTCTCCTTCAAGGTGATTTCATGAGTCATGAGAGAACCCATAAGTTCTTCTAATGGTAGTTTGGTGAGGTCCTTTGCTTCTTGAATTGCCGTCACCTTTGGCTCCCAAGATTTTGGTAGACACCTAAGAATCTTTCTCACCATTTCAACATTAGAATAAGATTTACCAAGAGATTTCAAACTATTAATAATATCCGTAAATCTAGTAAACATTTCAGAAATTGATTCATCCGATTTCATCTTAAAAAGCTCATAACTATGAACTAGCATACTAATTTTGGATTCTTTAACTTGACTAGTTCCTTCATGAGTTACTTCAAGTGTGTGCCATATTTCTTGTGCCGTAGAACAAGTAGATATTCTATTAAACTCATTTCTATCTAGAGCACAATACAACACATTCATAGCTTTAGCATTCAAACTCAATTTCTTTTTATCATCTTCACTAAACTCTTTAGGTTCTTTAAGCATGCATTCCCCATTTTCAATTTTGGTAGGAACAAAAGGTCCTTCCAAAACAATAGACCACAAATCATAATCAAAAGATTTCAAGAAAATACTCATTCTAGTTTTCCAATAAGAGTAATCACTTCCATTAAAAAATGGAGGTCTAGAGATAGAAAGTCCCTCAACATATGAAGTTGAATTAAAAGTTGCCATAGCTCAAAATCGGTTAAGATTTAAAAAATGAGCAACCTTGCTCTGATACCACTTGTTGACCCAGGTATGGCAACCCAAGAGGGGGGGGGGGGGGGGGGGGGGGGGGTGGGGGGTGAATTGGGTTTTTATTTATCAAAACGGATTTAGAAAACTTTTCTTGAAAATCAAAATTATTTAACTCTTCCTTTAAGAATAAAGGTGAAGAAGATGAAAATAGAATGCAATCAAGAGAATATAAATGAAGAACAATCACAAGTGCAAGTTAATGTAAAGAGATAGGAATAGAGAGAGTGCAAACTCAATTTACGTGGTTCGGCAAACCTTGCCTACGTCCACGGGCTCCTAGCTCCACGAGCTAAGCTTTCCACTAAGTTGTAGAAATCTTTACAACTTACTTGATGAGCAACCTCACCAAGACTTTTTCTTCCAACTCTTGATAACACCACACCAAGAGTTCTTCTTGATGAACAACCTCACCAAGGCAACTTCCTTCAACCCTTGATAACACCACACCAAGAGTTCTTCTTGATGAACAACCTCACCAAGGCAACTTCCTTCAACTCTTGATAACACCACACCAAGAGTTCTTCTTGATGAACAACCTCACCAAGGCAACTTTCTTCAACCCTTGATAACACCACACGAAGAGTTCTTCTTGATGAACAACCTCACCAAGGAAAGAGTTCTCTCAAGGATAACTTTTATCCTTTACAAGAAGATCTCACTCTCACCACAATACAAGAACAAAGAAAATTCTTACAACAAAAGTATAACTCTCTTCAAAGAGTAGATAAAGAATATAAAAGCTCTCTAAACTTGATATTTCTCTTTTTTTTTTTTTTTGCTTGATAGATGCTTCTCTTTTCTTCTTGTCTTACTGAATGCATGGGAGAAGGGCTGCTTTTATAGGCAAATGAGATGAACTTGAACAAGTGAAGACACCAACTCCAAATTTTCTACCCACCATAAAAATCATAATTTTGTCTGCCTTTTTTGTCAATGTTCTGTTTCAAATTTAAAAATCTTAAAAACATAAAATATTTGGAGGTTTGAATAAGCTTTCCAACGCATCAAGAATCAAGTCATTTGGATATCTGTATCTCAAGATATGGCCAAAAAACCATTTGGTGCTCATGTGACTTGATTTTTCTTTCTTGTGTCAGTCCACCAAATTGAATGATAATTCTGTCAGCCTTCTGTTTGAAATTTGAATTTATTAAAAACATAAAAGATCTGTATATTTGAATAATCTTTCCAAAACATTAAGAATCAAAGCATTTGGATATCTCTATCTTAAGATATGGCCAAAAAACCATTTAGTGCTCATGTGAGTTGATTTTTCTTCTTTGTGTCAGTCCAACGAATTGCATGTCAATTATGTTAGCCTTCTATTTGAAATTTGAATTTTTTCAAAACATATGAAATGTTCTTCATTAAGTCATCTTTCCAATGCCACAATAATCAAGTCATTTTGATTTTTCTAGCTCAAGATATGTCCAAAGGAGTATTCAGTGCTCATGTCAGCTGCTTCCATTTGTCTTTCAACTTGGATGATGATTTGGACAACCTTGCACTTGAAATTTGAATTTCATTAAAACATATGAAATGTTATAAATTGAGTAATATTTCCAAAAGCTTAAGAATCACGTCATTTGGATATTTTTAGAGATATATATGACCAATTGATTGAACATTGCTCATGTGTCACATTCCTTGAGTCAATCCTTGTTCTTAAACTTTGGTGCCTTTAACATGTAGTCTTCTCCTTAGCTTCAACACTTCATTTTAATAAGCCTCTTCTTGATTTTAAAATTATTTCAATGATCTTACTCTTGCACATAAATAAACATGTTAGTAAATCTCAATTAATCAATGTGTATTGTTATCATCAAAATTATCATGTAGCCTTAGGGCTAACAGTTCACACTTCTTGTGATGCCTCTAATTCCTTGGTAATGGATTTGGAAGCCTTCTTGGTGGCAATGGCTGTAAGAACCCTTTTGCTTTCAATCTTGCAAAGATCTTTGTCAATGGTCACCCCAAATGGCTAAACTTCCTTTGCGGGGCAACCGCTTTCACGTCTACGTGCTTCTTGCTAGACCCACTATCTTGGTGATACTGCCCTTGATTTCTTCTAGGGTAGTTGTTGTTCCTTATCTTTTGTCTAGCCTCCAAATCTTCTATTTGAATGCCTGAGTCATACAAGGCTTTGAATGTTTGATAGGGAAGTTTGCAAGTCTGTTACTAATGAAGGCATGGGCTTCATTGATTACCATGCAAACCTTGTCCTTCTTCAAGGCCTGATGGTCATCTTGGCGGCCTCGACCCTCTAATGGACTAGATACTTTAAAAAAGGTCTCGTTGGGCTTATAACGCATCATCTCCAAATCTCTCAAAGTTAACCCCAGTTGGGTATTGTGGTGATATTATTTCATAAACTGCTCGATAGCTCCTCCAAATATTCTCAAACTCTCTTAGGGAGGTCATGTTACCATACTACCACATCATCTTCTAGGAATAGCATGAAGTACTTCAATATGTTCTCCTCTGACAAATGAGTGGTGGGCATGACAACTGCATACTGTCTCAAGTGCGTCTTTGGATTGCCCTCTCCATTCAATTTGAGCAAGTTTAATAGGTAGAATTTTGGTGATAGATCATTGTCCTCGATAAGTAGGATGTCATCAAGGTAGTCGACCCCTTTTAGCCCTTCTTCTTTGAAAGGGATTACACATTCTCCATATCTCTGGTCAACTGCTTGACCGATTCAGGCTTTTATTGATTGACTGGGTTTTTCACCTTATCCTTTCCTTGGCTAGTCTCATCATCACCATTACCCTTGGGTAGAGGTTGGTTCATGCAGTTGGGCCCATTTCATATAGCTTCGATGAGTTGGGTCATTTGTTGTTGGAGCGCGATGATGTTAGCCCTCATTTGAACCATCTCATTATTGTTATTGCCTATGGCCATTTCGATGACTGGCTCTTCTTGCTTTGTTAAATGACCATCATCTAACCCAAGCTATGAAGGCTCCAAAACAAAGGTGCTAATGTCATGCATGCCTGAAGCATTATGTATAGTAGCACCTCTAAACATGGTATATTCATAGCATAATTATATATTCATAAATCAATTAATTCAAAACAAAGCCATAATCTAGTATCATGGCATTCTGGCCTAGATTTGATAATTCGATCATGGTAATTCTACCTAGAGTAATACTACTCTTACAAACTACTTATACAAATTCACCCATACAAACTGACGTGGCATAATGTGATTTGATAAATAAATGTAGTGATTTGATAAATATATATTAATAATAAATGACATTAATTAACATAGGTGATAAGGCGATCATATAGGGGTGCCACATCAGTTTGTATGTGTGAGTTTGTATAAATAGTTTGCATGAGTAGCATTACTCTTCTACGTAAGCATGGCAATTCTAGCCTATGTATAGTAATCATAGTAAATCAAGGCATTTCTAGCCTAAACGTGGCATTTCTAGCCTAATTCAATCAATCAACATCAATCATGGCTATTCTAGCCCAATTCAAGCATTCAAGGGTAAATATGGTAATTCTTATCTATTCTATGTTATTTCCTAGCATGCTTCAAAACAATCTTTAAGTTCAATTCCTAGTATAATTCGAATCATGTACTCTTAAGCATGATTCTAAGAATTCACAAAGAAAATAAACTCCTAATCAGGTTTCTAGACAAAGGAGGGAAAGATGACTTATCTTGACACGCTTATCCGTCTAGCAAAACAAACAAGAGTTAGAATAATTCACAATAACCCTAGCATGCTTCTAAGCATCAAATTAAATCCTAAACATGCTTATTCTAAGCAAAATAAAACCTAATTATGCTTAATTCTAAGCAAGAAAAGTAAACAAAAAAATAGGAGGGAGAAGAGAGGACTACCCTCAAGGTGTACCATTTTTAGGTTTAGAGCAATACAATGCCTAAAAAAACTTTAAACTAGACAAGGCATCTCGAATTTTCGAGCGTGTCTTCAAGAGGGAGAAGAGATGATTATTCTCAATAATCGGTGTGCCTTACAAAGTGAAAATGGGTTGTTTATATAGAGAAGGGGTGAAGCTAAAAAAGGAAGCGAAGAAACAAAAAAGGAAGGTCTTAATCAAAAAATTCCACAATTAAGGGACCAACAGCAGGGTGGTTGCTCACCTTCTATCCTTCCTATTTTAGCACTTTTCACTATAGGCCCTTCTGACCTTCATCTATTCGATCATGCATAACATTTTCATTCAATTATGATTCATGATCTACATATTTCTACAAAAACTAGACATCCATAGCTTCACAACGGTATATGATTCATCAACAGATTCCTTCTAGATTAATTTATGTGATTTTTTGAAGTCACATGTAAGTTTTTTAGATCCTTCATCAATTCGTTCTCACCCATTTCTCTTCATCTTTCAAGGGCATTTCAATCATTTTCTTTATTCGACATTCATCGAATATTGAGTGTTTTTAGTTGGTTGTTTGAAAATTGGCTGAAAATGAGGGTGTGTGTGCGAGTTTGGAGGTCAGAAAGGTGTTGGAGTAGGGGTGTTTTTATAAAAATCTCAAAGGAAGGGGTTGGAAAGTGTTAAAAAGAGAGGGTTGGCAAGAATTTTGCAGGGTTGGCATAAGAAACGAAGAGAATAGTTGATACCAAAAAATGGGATAGAAGACCATAATTTATAGAATTTTGGGAGGGGAGATGCATTCGTGTAAGGCATATCCGCTAAGCCTTCTTTCAGGTGCTGCCTCCCTGTTTCAGGCGCTAGTCCTCCTTCTTCATGCATATGCCTATTCTTTCTTCTGACACGGCCTGATTTTAGCTTTCAGGCATGATTTTTTGGGCTTCTTTCATGGGCTTTTAGGCTTATTTTAGTGCAACCTTTTAGATGTGGGAAATTTTTTCTTTAGGGGTGTTGCCCCCATGGGGGTGGGGTGGTGGGTGGGTGGCAGTGGCCTTGGGGTTGGGGTTGGAGCAAGCCCAACCCCCTCACAGCAACCTTGCCATAAAGGTTAACCCGCGCGTATGTGTCAATGAAGAGTTTCTGGGTATAGAGGCATAATTAATGGCTTTTAATCAAGATCCTACTTTGATTGGTGTCTTTTTTTTGTTTTTTGTGTGACTGGGCTTTGTGTTTGTGGTTGGATTTTGTGTTTTGGGTATTTTCAGCCCGTTTTCAATTCAATAGTCCACTTCACTCAATACTTTTTGGTCCTCGTCATTGGGCATAAACCATAAGAAGATTTTTCATCCTTAAATTGACTAGTGTTAGATAACCTAACCCTTTCTTTATTCTACTTGGTGTCATTTATTGATTTCATTTTTAGTTTTCTGTCATATGCAAATTGTTATGTGCTATTCCACAAAAATTAAAATTCTTTATTTTTTTTGAATAACAACAAACTTGTTCAAAGAAAATGAATAACTAGAACTTTAAATAACTATATGAAATTCAAAATTTTGTACACAATCTTTGGAAAAATAACAATTATCCAAAACTAAAAATATCAAAAAGTGCAATTCTCTAATTGCATGAGCAGACAGCAACTCTTCTTATACAAGCATTAAGCAAAGCTCACTTTCATATAGAAGTAGAATCCTATTTAGCCTTTACAAAGAACTACATACATGGTTAATATCCATTATTCTATTAGCTACAAGGATTGATTCTAGAAAAAATATTGCTTAAGCAAGCTTTAAATGCTATGCAATTTCTTTTCAAAATGTCCTTTATCACCGTAATGGAAACCTTTTGCAATTGGTTAAGTTTCATTTTTTTGTTTCCCATGTTAAGGAATTTAAAAGATTTCCATATCCATTCTTGTAGACCTTATCTTTAAGGTTTTCAACTATAAGAACATTGGACTTTGGTTTTAGTATACTTTGTAGCCTCTTTCAATTTTTACTTTTGAGAGAAATTCTAATTCTTTATCAAAATCTATCTTTATTATAGATAAAGAAAATAATAAAGAATTAAGCGTCATATCAATATTGCCTTACTTAACAACTGTTGCAAGTGAAAAATGATATCTTTTATATTAGTCATATATGTAAACTTTAATTTCTAACACTTTGTCTAAAGAAGTAAATATATAACTTGGCTATTGTATTTGCTTTCTCTCACTTTGCATAGTATTTTTCATTCTTTAAAGTCAAATACTCACTAGAAGATGAATCTATACTTGCTTCAAGAACCCACTTATGACATTGAGCTTGTTGTTGAGTGTCAAGACTTTCTTTCTACTTTACATAACCTTGACCATCACATGGTCAACATAGCTATCTCCATCTCATGGTCTACATAGCTATCACCAATTTATGGTCTTCATATCCAATAAAATCTCATTCATCATAACTTTTATTTAGAGCATATGATCATTAAGCATAGAAGTAATTAGATCTATTTTTTTGTAAAAATTAACATACACCCTTATCAATGACTATAAAAACTTTTGGATATTGCTACATGATGTGTGGGATACAAAATGCAAATGTGTTTACCCAAAATAATCTGCAGTACACTCTATGGTTCTTCAATCAAATACTTACCACTTTTATTTAGGAAAATGTGATAACTTTATTTAATTAAATTAGAGCTCTTTCTAATTATTATTATCTCCAAAATAACTTAAATTTCAATAATAATAACTGCCATATTTTATCCCTTAATTAATGAAATCATTCCTTTAGGGAATATCTTTTCAAAAATTAAGTTAACTATACGACCAATGTTTCAATTAATTCCAAGATTGCGTTAATGTGAAATTTCTGTACGAAATAACACTTAATGGTTTGCTTGGATCAGTTTTATCTAATAGGAGATCCAATATTGGAAGACTACTACCATAATCCTCCTTTAGGGGGAAAGACCCTAAGACGGCCAAGTCGAGCCTTATAGATAGCCCATCCATATGGTACAACAACGGAGGCTTTAGGTTTAAATTTAATTAAACTTTCTCCAACTCAAACATTTAAAAACTTTGGGATTTTGGTGTAAAAGATGGTTCATAAAACTTTTTCAAACCTTTTTAAACTTTTATATCCATATTTTATTTCTGAATTAATCTCATTAATTAAGACTACGATTTATATTCTATTTAACAAACTTTTTGATAAATATATAAATCACCTTATTACTTTAATTAATATAATTAATTTTAAATAATTTTATTTATATATTCCATTAATCAAACACTTTGATTAATTATATATAAATTTATGTATGAATGCATGGACATGTTATAATTTATGATGTGGCATTTCCTTTTCTCTATATGGAATGTGATATGTCATTACTTCATTTAACACTTAAATAAAATAATCATACAATAAAGCATTCATGTAGTATTAACACTTGGCCTTTTCCTAAAATATTACAATAATATTTCAATGAGCTCTTGTATCTTTTTGGCAATTCTCTTGCGTTTGTATATGTCTATTAGTTCCATGAAAATTTTCAAAATTCATAAAATTGAAACTTTAGAGTGTATAGTAAACCATTCCAAAATTGTCCAAAAACTCTAAAAATTTTCATTGGCTCCCCTAGAGATCTAAAACGTTTTCAGATTTACAGTTTCACCACTGCATAATGCATCTTTGATTTTATGAGCCATACAACTCTGATTTTGTCATCGTTTAGGCTATAAAACCACCAAAAACAACATGGTCAAGATGGGAGACTACCCAATAATTCATCATTTTTTATCTCTATTTATCCTTGTCCAATTTTGACTAGTAGCCATAATCTTATTACGCATTGTCTAACTAATTTTCTAGGTTTTAGGACTTGTAGTCTGAGTTGTATAAGAACTTAGGGGGCAATTGTTTTTTTATCTGAAATCTGAATGGGTCTGAATTTGACTAAAATCTGAATAAGTCTAAATAGAAATGTATGAATGATATGATTGTTTTTCATTTTTTTAAGATCTGCTAGTAAGTCTTAAGTTGATTGTTTTTAATAACTAAAAATATCTAAAAGCTATTAATTTGACATATATGCCCTTATTTAGTATTATATGTATTGTACATTGTATATGTTATAAAAAAATTTTCAAATAATCAATACCATAAAATCAAAATTGAAATACTATAGTATAAAAGAAATTGTTAATTAATGTATCTGACATATAATATGAAATTTTTTTTTGTTACTATGTAATTTAGAAATAATAAATGAGTATTCAAAAAATTTAGGAAAAGATCATTTAAAGATTTCGCAAAATAGGAATTAAATAAAATTTTCAAGGGTATTTTAGAATATAAAAAATAGGCAATCCATTCAAATCTTTTCCTATAAAATCTAGAAAATATATCTTTTTCTGTTTATATGTTTTTGTCTGAGAAAAAGTGTCCAGTCCCAAAAACAATCAGTGTAGAAAAGCCATTTAGACTTTAGATAGAAAAACAATCAGCCCCTTAATCTCATTAAGTCTTTTAATTGGGCTTTTAATACTTAATTAAGTCAAACCCATTTTGTGTATACTTTTAACTAATCACATTAATTATAAGCCAACTAATCTAATCAATTAAATTAGCCCAAATACTCCATTATTAATTAATCAAATTATTTAAATAATGAGCCCATTTATTGGTCAAATATATTTAATTTAATACACAAGCTTTATTCCCTAATAAACCTAATTAAATTAAATAATTAATTTCTCAAGTCTAATCCTTATTTAGACAATTTATATCAGCTACCCAGGAAACCTTGATGGATATATTTAATTACAAGCTCCAATAAGTTTGACCCAATACCCTGTTATCACATAACTATTGTGGGTCTTACCTATTAACTTTGGTCCATTCCACCATAAGTATAAAGCTACACTCTTGAATTAAATACTTTTTACAGAAAGTTTAATAATTTAATTTGATTAAATTATATCTTCAAACCTTATCCATTGAGCATCAGGTTTACATAACTATCCTTCATAGAATACCAATAATAGGAGCTAGGTATGAGATATTGTGTTACCCCTTCAATTACATCTTAAGCCCTTTAGACTTGTTTTACACCATTTAAATGAGTCGAGATTTAGTAAATTAAATCTCAGTTTCATGAACAACTTTCATTAAACACTCAATCAAGATTCTCTCAAATAAAACCTTGTAAAACTATCAAGGTGGTATTCTGGAATCCTTTCGGAGTAATGAATTCCATATCTATGCTATAGTATCTATTGGAATACAAGTTTTAAAATCCCAACTAGCTAAGGTATTGACCTTACTCTTTCAGATCTCACTTTTTATTCTAATCAAAGACCATAGCTTGCATACTAGAGATACACTACCCACTCAGGATTAAGGTAGGAATGCCTTTGGTGCTTGGGTGTAGAAATTCGCATTTGTCACGGTATTTCTACCAAATGGATAATTTCTATGTGTCCATGTTCAATGCATTTATAATTCACAAGTGTCTTTGTCTTGAAGTCTCCACTTCAAATGGTTAGAGACTTACAATTTCCCTGTTAAAGACAAACAACACAATAACCTTGTCCAAAGAAAGTGCCCAGCTTTTGTCTATAGGTCATGAACTAGTTTTGTGCTATGTCAAAGTTCTATGTCTCAGATTTATCTCATATATACAAAAACTTTGTCAATGTAGAAGCTCTGGAATCTTTAGTCATTGATATGGTCACACTTGGATAATTTATAAATAATAACTTTTATTCATTTATAACAATAATGTTTACATATTATAGAAAAAAACATTCATACTCTTAGGGTAGATCTCTAACACACAGCCCATTTTGATAATTGATAGGTAATACGAAAAGTAGAAATTGGTTATTACTTCAAACATTTCATCTAAACTTGGTCATTTGTCTACTTATGTTCTAATTATCTTAGAATCTTTTTCAGGTTATCTAAAACAGTTAAAATCAAATTTAAAAAAATGAAAAATATATAAATCAATGCATTTAGTCATGGTTAACCAAGGCCATGCTAAAGCATGGCAATTCATTAAGGCCAAGTGATAAGACCCTAGGGGTCTAACAGTAGAAAATCAAAAAAAAATAAATAAATAAAGGAAAAGCAATTGAATTGACTAATTTGAGGGAATCTTCCTCCAAATGACCAAAGGTTAGTGTTTTATACTTGCTTATTAAGCTCTAAAGGCCTTGAATGGAAACCTAAATAAATCTTAAAGGAAATAGACATAATTTGGGAAACAAAATTAGCAACCAAACAGAAAACATAATTAAGGAGAAATTATTGCTTCAAAAGGTCATCGATGTAGAAAAGGAAAGCAGGGTTGCATCATTTTCTTATTCCCAATTTAAATCTAGCTTTCAAGGTTGACTAGTGAGATTTAGGAACTTCTCAATCAAAGCATGATAGCATTCTTATGTGGCATCTTCAATTACAAATGAGCCCATCATGCAAGGACTTCGGTGACAACATAATTATGATGCTTAATGATCCAAAATAGCGTGAGCGTGAATTTTGATGTCACGATGTAAATTGATGTTTGGCAAATGACTAATATAAATTTTTACACTAAAAAATAGGGTGGATTATAAACTTGCTAGAAAGATCATGGTGATAACACCAATAGACTAGCATGCTCTAATATCTTATAAGCCGTATAAAATCTAAAAGAAAGCTTCATTAAGACATGCATAGTAATTGAAGCTTGTCAATATTGTTGAAACTATAAGAAAACCCATTCCCCAACTTCAAAGTCACATATATTTGTTAGCTTGGTGCTTTATTTGAGCTTGAGTAGGTTGTAAACTCCCTTTAAGGAATTCTAGGATTCTATCACACTAGTATAAAACAATATAAACCTAATGCAATTTGGAAGTGCCATTAGAATAAGATCTGATAATAGGTGGAGCACAAATGTGAACTACTTTGAAAGGAATGAGTTTGGTAGAGGAACAATACATAGCATTGTACCACCACTGTATGCAAGGAAATCATTATGTCCACTCTTTTGGTCGATCATGAGTGAAACAACATTGAAATTCTCCAAACAGGAATTAGCCTTGGTCATTTGTTTGAAGGTGATATGTTATGCTCATGTTTAATTGTGTGTTATTCAAATGGAAAAGCCTTTGCCAAAATTTTATAGTGAACATCTTATGCAAATTACTAACTAAAGTTTTTGGTAACCCATGTAATTTGACAATAATGTCAAGAAAGACTTGAGCCATCATTTAAGTAATGTAAGGATGAGAGACTACCAAAAAATGAGCATACTTGGTAAGACAATCAATAATAATGAAAATAGAAGTGTTTCTTTAAGATGAAGATAATCTATCCACAAAATCCATAGTAATATCAAGCCATATTTCTTTTGGAATAGGTAATTATTGAACAAGTCACAAGCTAGTTATACTTTCACCTTCGTTTCTTTGGCAAGTCCCACGGTCAACAACAAATTGTTTTTTGCATTGTTCATTCACGTCTAATAGAAACATCGAGAAATAAACTCATAAGTACAGAAGAAACCTAAATGGCCAAGTGCAAGTGAAGAATGGAAATCTTAAAGTAACTTTTGCTTTTAAGCAAATTTAGATACCAAAGAATCCACCTATTGTACTAAAGATCTTGTCTATTCCAAGAACATTTTGATGAAGTTTGGATAATGTTGCAACTTTTTGATTAGTTCTTGTGTTTCAACATCAATAGCCCACCCCTAATGAAATTGATTCTCCTAAAAATGGTAGTAGTCAAAGAGTTTCATATGTTGAGGCAATCAAGACAAAGCGTCCACCACTAGATTTTCTATGCCTTCTTGTAAACTACTTTATGATCATAACTAACAAAGCTTAGGGATACCACAAGTCAAGTTACAAAGACAAGCCTGAAGATCATGAAGTTGTCACCCGGATTAACCACAAGAAAATTGAGTGATGATGATAATCCAATCCCTTACTTCTAGAACTAAACTGCCTTTGCCTCTTCAGAGATGGGCTCGAGAAGTTAGGTACGGATCTTCGATCCAACTGGACAAAGTTCGGCCTCCACTGGGATCTATCGAGTCCAAGGTTTTAGATTGTTAAATATAGTCCATCTTGATCCTATTTCATTTAGTGCACACAATTGATTGCATCTCTTATTACATGTGAGGCGAGAACAATTATGATCATACATTAAAAGGGGAAAATGACAATAGAATACATCTCTAATCAAACATGGGGGAGAGGGATGAGGATTACAATCACTCTCCACAATGCATAAAATAAATGCACAAGGTAAGTCCAAAATTGAAGAAACAAGATGAAAATAAATACTTCCAATATTGATCACCTTCTTCCAAAGCGTGCTAAGAACTACTATAGGTCTACCATTGGAAAACGAATCCTTCACCAAACAATGTGAATCCACCAGTTCGCCAACCACCCTCATGGCCACACTTTCATCATAAAGGATCCGTCACCAAATCATATGAATCTATCCATCAACAACACTCTTAAAATATCATCAATTCAACAAGCAGGTTCCCCACCAAGCATCGTAGGCCTACCCTTCTCCAATGACTTCCACATACCCATCCTAACCTCTAGCCTCAGAGGTTGATTTCTCACCACTAACATGAGTCAATCAATTATCAACACTTAAAATCACATCAAGACTAATTCAAATCATTTTTTATTTCCAAGAAAACACATTAACGACAGCATGGAGTTCTAACTTGAGAAGTGAGCACCTCTCTTTCAATGTGAGTTTACCCACTACTCAGTAACTCTTACATCCATCAAATCATCTCAAGGAATTATTAATCACATTCTAACTAAATAGTGTATTATGACAAGAATCCATCAACATAAGCAATTAACATTAAAATAGAAAGTTAATCATGGATAGTTTAACAAAACAAACAAATATTTCTATACTAGCTCACTAACATGCATCACTAGCCAACTATTCATAAATCACACAAATGAATGAAAAATCATGGAACAAAAACATGGTAGTCTACTTTTTGCACTAAATCATGCTTATATAACACATTGATTAAGGTAAAGTTCATATCTCAACAAATAACTAAAAGAGGCATTAATCTTAATGTGGCATTTCTGACATTATATAGTGAAACCATACCAGCAACTTCAAATAACCACAAAAATTTGTAATAACTTCATAATAGATGTAAGAAGCGCTAGCATAATGATATTCATACCAAAAATCCATAAAATCCATCATTTAGGCATAGAAGAAATACTATCAATACTCAAAATATATCAAAACTCATAAAAATGGCATATAAAGGCAAATAAAAGAGCAGATATATCAAAAACATGAAGATAGAGTAGTAAATAACAAGGAGAAACATGCCAATGTGTTCATTGCCTTAGGCTTACCAAGACCATCAAGATGGAATGCTTACTATTTGGAAACTCACAAAACTCAATCAAAAAGCTCGCAAGGAAAGGATTTTCAAGTGTTTTGGAGTGTTTGGATATGTATAGAGGCAGTTTGTAAAAGAAAAGATAAGACAAAAATTGTGTACTCTCCTTAAAATTTGGCCAAAGTGTCTCGAAAATTTTAAAATGTCAAATTTATACTAGAGGGCTATGGACACGCGCTAGTAGATTTTTATGTGCGCCCATAGTTACTCATGCATGTATGTAACTATTGAGGCACATATATAACTACTAACGCACATGTGTAGTTGCTCATATGCGTGTGTAGTTACTAGCATGCGTGGCTACCTATTGATGTGTGTGTGTGCGTGTGGTAGGTTTCAAGCCCAGAAACAAGCCTAAAACTTTGAATTTTACTCCAACTGGCTTCAATGCTTCAGGCGCATGTGTGGTCGACTCGCGCATGCATCAGTGAAGGGCATTAGAGCTTAGAAGCATTAACACAACTTTTAATCAAGATTTCCACTTAGAATTCCATCCCAACTTTGTATTTCGATCATCGTCACTAGGCTTTAAATCATAAACAAGATTTCGATGCTTATAGTGTCCTTATTTGAAATCATTGACTGATGAGATACAACCTTCATTTAGTAATTTTATGTATAGTAGTCATCATCTCATATCTTACTTCAATTTTTGGTGCAATGGACTCAAAGATTGCTACTAAATGCTAATGATAAACCTTTCTGCAAACAAACACCATGAATCCTTATCCCTAAGGCATCACACTCAAACACAATTAATTTTGAGAAATCAAGAAGTGTAAAAAATAGTACAATAGTCATACATCTCTTCAATTCGAGAAATGACTCATCAGCTTATGACCTTTATTTCAATGTGTTAAGATTGTTATGTGGAATATAAAAAAATTCTGTATAAAAAAATGGCACAGAGATTTTAAGTGGTTTGGTTGTAAAAACTTGCATCCACGAGCAACAAAAGTTGTAATCTACTATGTTATCTTTAGGTTTACAAGACCGAAATACTTACAATGGTAGACTCCTTCTACTCTTGACACTTAGTCAATTGAAAACACATTCTTTACCAAGAGCACAACATTAGTGACTTAACTTTCCCTGTCACTACTCTCTCAAACAGTACATTGTTGAATAATATAAGTTGTGCACACAACACTAGATTCATGTGTTCATTCATCAACTTGAACAATACACGAATTATAACAAATAAAAAAAGCATAAAGCCTCAAACAAAACAAGCACACTCTAGATTTCTCTCTCTCTCCCTCTCTCTCTCTCTCTCTCTCTCTCAAGCTCTAGTGAATGCAAATATTTCCAAGCTGTAAAGACAACTAGTTATATATTGTTTCCATATTCCCTTTTGATGCAAGGAATAAACTCTTCTTTGGAAAGAATTAGTATTAGCTACGATAATAGAGAAATAAGACAATGGATTAAATTTTCCTAAACATGAAATATGATTCTATAAAGAGTTTTCCTAAAGTGAATTAGATAAAGTCCTAAAGTCTATTCAAGTTAGAATATGATTACTTTAGGTTCTCCTAATAAAACTCTAATTCTTATAATTACATATAGTTGAATTTAAATAGGAAAGTTAATTAACTTTGACATATGTACTTTAATCTCTTATAAGATGCCAATTAACTAAGTCATGTGGACTTAACATAATGAATATTTTTGCAACAAAACAATAAAAGGTGCACTAATGTTATGGTAGTCTTTCACAAACTTTTGGCAAATCCTATCAAACCTAGAAACCTATATAATGCTTAAATAGTATATTATGTGTGGGTCATTCCAATGTTGCTTCACTCTTAGAAGGATTTTTGGCTACCCCTTCTTTACACATAATATGACCAAGATATTCAAACTTTAACTAGTTAAAACTACATTTAGATTGTTGGACAAATAATTAGTGCTGAAAAAAAGAGTGAGAGTAGTGTACAGGTGATTTAAATTATCTTCCCAAGATGAATTTTAAATAAGATATCGTTGAAAAAAACTTATAAAGATGAGTTGAAAATATTGTTCGTCAAGCATTTGAATATTGAAGGGGCAAGTAAGCACAAATGGCATTACCAAGAACTCATAATGGCACCTTATAGGATCGACATGTTGTTTTTGGAATATCTTTTCATGCGCTTGAATTTGGTGATATCTAAATCAAAAATCTAAGTCAGAGAAAAATTAGGCATGCTAACCTTGACTAGAATAAGTATTTAATTATCTTTGGCTATTATCTTATCTACTTTCCATACACATTTACTAAGATCAGTCTTTTTTTAGTCATCAATATAAATTAGGAGAAGACTCAAGACTAATCCTAGGTCAAATAATCTCAAACATTAATATTTCTCAAACTTTCTTCTCGATTTCTACTTATTGAGTAGGTAGTAGTAAGGATGTATTTCCGTTGGCCCACTTCCTCAAAGTAAATGTATCTTATGGTCATGTCATTGTGGAGGAGGCAATTTCATACATTCTTCAAATACATTTGAAAAATTTGAGAGATGTTTTCCGAGGTTGTTAGGTTTCACCTTTTAGACTCCAAGTTGTTCATTCTTCCTATTTGTGCCAAAAGACTTTTTGTTGCTTTATAAGAATCCTCCCCACTCAAATGTGTTTAATTACAATAAATTTTCCAACCTCTTTCCCTTAAATGAAAATCTTTTTCCTTTTCACTAAAAATTGCATGATGAGTTTCAAAAACTTCCATATAATGTCACAAAGTGTTTGCAACCATTAGGCCCTCAAAACTAAGTCATAATCCTCTAGTTATGGCAATAACAAATCTATAATCATAGTCTGAGCTTGAATAAAGATCCATATTCTAAAAATTTCTTCAACAATGTAACAATCTTCCATTTACAACCTTAAACATCAAATTACTCATAACTAATAATAGGACAATGCAAGTTTCTTAACAATTTTCATGTCTAGAAAAAATTAACAATACTTGCCTGTAACTTGTATATTTTAGGTGAAGAAGAAAAACTCGCTAAAGTATTTATAAAAAGAGCAAGTTGATCATCTTCCAAACAATGATTATTTACCTCATTGCCACCATTCACGTCTTGTTAGTCATCATCGCTATCTAAAATTTAAGCATAATTATAAATCTTTAACTGTTTTATTTTTTAAACTTTAGATTAGAACAAACCTTTAGAGAGGCCAGGGATGTTGTGCACGACACACATCAAACCCTAGCACATTACGGTTTCGAAATCTTAAAGCAATCTAATTTTTTGCTGATAGTAATGGTAACATGTAAGGGACCAACTATGTTGGACTCCTTTGCTTAGTAATGGTAACACAAAATCTTGCCAAACCTATGATATTGGCAGTGAAATTATTAAGCTAGTTGAAATAATATGAGCCAATAATTGCAGTTTAATATAAAAGAATATGTAGATTAATTTCCACTTGATATTAAATAAAGCATACACTGCAATTCCATCTCCATAATTTTATGGCATAGATTGGTGTGAACGGGGCTTTCATCTCGCCAGAGCGTTTATGACCACGACACTATATGAAAGCCTCTTTCGAGACTTAAGGGAATACAAACGAGCCATGGGCACGTCTGGAGAAAGTGGTCGCCACCCAATTATTCAATTAGGAATAAATGGGGGCAATCTGATCCCTTGCTTTAGGACTTATATTACCCTCATCCTTTCAGAGATGGGTTTGAAAAGTTAGGTACGAGTCCTTCGACTCGCCAGGATGTAAATCCAGCCTCCACTTGTGAAATACCAAATAGAAATATCTCGTATTGTTACTCAGTCTGGTTAGCATTGTTCATTTTATGTGCACATTTTCATTTTTCTCTTTGTTAGGCATGTGAGGTGATTATTCAATCAATGATAATTTTATATTCATAAAAAGAAAGAGGGAGGAGAATGGATTATATTTCCTTTCAAACGTGGGGGAACATGAGCATTACAGCAATTGTTACTCAACAGTAAAGTAAATTCTATATTTCATCCATGCAATCCATCGTATATATCATAGGTATTCAAGTCGAGACTCGATAGGTGATGAATTGCTCGCCATCATTTGTGAGTCTATTTAGTGTGTATCAAGTCTCTACACATATATTTATGTTATTCAAGTATTCATTCTAAGTGATGGTCCCTCACCATCAATGTGAGTCCACCATCACTTCATGACATCATAAAATCACACTTCTAATCATGATATATTCATATATTCATAAACAATCAAACAAAACCATAATCTAATATCATGGCATTCTAGCCTAGATTTTGATAAATTCTATCATGGTAATTCTACCTATAGCTATTCTAGCATAATTCATATCAAGTATCATGGCATTTCTAGCCTAAACATGATTATCATGGCATATTCTAGCCTAAACATAGCATTCATGGCATATTATAGCCTAATTCAAACATCCAAAATCAATCATGGCATTCAAGGGAAAAATGGTAATTCTTATCTATTTATGCTATTTTATAGCATTCATCAAAGCAAATAAGTTTTCTTACCATGATTCTAATCATGTGGTCTTAAGCATGATTCTAGACATGTTCTCCTAGTCATGATTCTAAGCACTCGCAAATAAAATAAATTCCTAAGCATGATTCTAAAAAAAGGAAGGATTGCGCACTTGCCTCGACATACTTATCCATCTTGCAAAACGAATTGGGTTGGAACAATTCATAATAACCCTAAACATGCTCCTAAGCATAAAATAAAACCCTAAACAAGCCTTTTCTAAGCAAGAAAAGTAAAAGAGAGAATAGGAGGGAGAGAATTCTGCTTTCAAGATGTACCCTTTCCGGGTTTAGAGCAATAGAATGCCAAAAAAAATATTTATATTGAAAAAGACTTCTCCAATTCTTAAGTGTGTCTTCAAGAGGGAGAAGAGATGATTGTATTTGACAATTGGTGTGTATTGCAAAGTGAGAGGAGGGGGGTTTATATACGAGAAGGGTGAAGATGAAAAAGGAAAGTTTCTAAGCAAATTTCTGAAAATAAGCATCGAAGGGTGGGGCAGCCATCTGATGGATGATCGACCATTGGCCAATAGTCGGGCAGCTGTCAGATGGTCGAGCCACTATTTTGGACAACTGGGTAACTGTCTGATGGTCGGTCGGTCAATTTCCATTCGACCGTTTCTTTTTTGTTTTTTTTTGTCATCCTTTGATGTAGCACCTTCAGACCTTTATGCATTCAATCACACATAACTTTTTCAGTTCAACTCTGATTGATGATCTGTAAATTTCTACAAAAACTAGACATCTATAGCTTTGTAACGGTATATGACTTATAATCAGATTCCTCTTAGATTTGTTGTTGTGATTTTTCAAATTCATATTTTAGTTTTCAAGGCCCTTCACCAACTTCTTCTTACCCTTCTCTTCTTGACTATCAAGGGCATTTTAGTCATTTTATTTATCTGACATTCATTTTCATTTATCATTGAGCCTTAAAAATTCAGTGTCTATAGCTTACCCCTACTTTTGAGAGGTTTGTGAGACACAAAATTTGACAAAGTACTCTTGCTTCGTCTTTCTTTCTTCCGTCTCAACATCCTCAGCTTTGTCCTCCTTCTTTGAGACTATCTTATCATTTCCTTCTATTCATACAAAAAGTGGGTCCATTCAAGGACAAATGTACTCATCCAAGGGTCGGGGTGCCCATTCAAGGGTGAACATGCCTATCTAAGGCGAGTGTCCCACGGATGTGCCTATTCAAGGGCCAATATGCCCATCTAAGGGCAGATGTGCCCATCAAGGGTTACAAAGTAGCCTTATCATGTTTATAATAAAACACTCTTCAGTGAACCTACTTCTTAGGGTTTTTAACACTCGTCAGTGAACCTACTTCTTAAGGTTTGGTAACATCTTTAGTGCGCCTATTCTAAGGGCTTAAAACACTCTTAAGTGAACTTACTTTTTAGGGTTTTTAACACTCTTCAATGCGCCTCTTTTTAGGGCTTGTGCATATTCCAAGGGCTTAAAACACTCTTAAGTGCATCTACTTCTTAGGGTTTTCAACACTCTTCAGTGCGCCTCCTTTTAGGGCTTATGCCTATTCTAAGGATTTAAAACACTCTTAAGTGCACCTACTTCTTAGGGTTTCCTTCTAATGCATGCCCATCGAGAAAACTTCTATCATGCATTGTTTCATAGTCTTTAGACTTTCTTATTTTTTGAGCCTTCTACTGCGTGTTCTTTATTCATCTTTGATCTTTTCAGGTTTTACATTCGTTCGGTTTCATTCCCCTCTTATAAGTATTCTTCCTGCTTCCTTAGTCTACTTCAGATTTCGTATTCAATGGGTTTCATGCCTAAGCTTCTATTCTTGATTCCTTGCAATCCATTGGGAAAAATCTTTTGATTTATCATGTTTTTCCATTCTTTATTCTTGACTTATCTTGCATTCACATTCTCTTCACTAGGGAGGTCTGAATCCTTGGACTTATTATGGTTTCTTCCATTGCCTTTGTAAGTTCCTGTAGAATTCAAAAATTTCTTGATGATGTAAAATCAATTCAAATTTTTATCTCGTTTGGTGTGTTCTTCAGCAAATTGCTTTCTAGTATCTGGGGGATTTGCTCTATGTGATTTTGATCGAAGATTCTATTGACTGATGTCGATCTTCTTTCCTTGTGAGTTGCTAAATCATTACCATGGTCGAGCACTGGTCACTGATTCTGCTCGAAAATTCTTTCAATGTCTTAGGATTAATGAAGAATCCTTCTTTTTGTTTTTCTTTCCTATTTCTTTTTCTTCTTTTTCTCTCTTTTTCTTTCCTCTCTTTCTCTCTTTCTTTTATCTCTCTTCTTTTTCTCTTTGACCTTTTACCCTTTACCTTTCGAACTGTTTGACTATGAATCTTTTTATTTTTTCTTTTTTTTTTAACCCTCCTTCAAGGTGAACTTCAAATTTCTTCTTCAAAATTCCTTTTGTAGGGTAGATTTCAAATTCTTGAAACAAAAAGAGATGTCTTTTCAAGGTAGATGCCTTCTTCATGGTAGATGCCTTCTTCGAGAAAGATTCCTTCTTTAAGGTGGATACCTTCTTCGAGGTAGATGCCTTCTTCGAGGCAATATATTCTTATTACAAACTGTTGTGTCTCATCTAGACCATTTGAGCTCCTTTGAGCAAGTTTGACTTGTTCTAGGTAATTTGTAAATCTTGAAAACTAAGTGTCTTCTAAACTGTACTCACACGTCTTCCTTGGTTGACCATCTCAAATCTTTGTTCTCAGATGTGGTCTTTTTTGAGTTTTTTTAACTATGGCAATCCTTATCATTATGGTAAGCCCCATTTATAAGGTTGTCCTTCTTCGCATGTTATACTGCTTAAAAACTTCATCTAGGCATTTAGCATACTGTGTTTCTTCAAGTAATCATTAGATCTTATCAAGATTGAGCTGTTTGTCCAATAACTTGCATATCATGCTGCTTCTATTCCTATTTCTTTTGCGGTTAGCCCCAATATTTCATATTACATTGTGATTTTACAAAACTTGGTCACTTTTGGGCCGTTTAACATTCTGGTAGTCTTCTGACTTCATATTTTTCATGTTTCCTATCATTCTTCAATCAATTGTTAGTTATAAAATGCGACGCATTGTAGGTACCATGAATCTTTTGTATGCAAGCTACTTCTCATGGGTATGTTATAAGTGTCTCATCAATACCAGGTAAAGTGCTACTCTATACTTCATGTATGCATGACTCTTATCCTAATAGTTTTTCTAACTATATGATTCCTTTGCTTGGATTGGACGATCCGCCAAGAGGTTGCTCGTCTAGATTAGAAGGTTTGAACATCATTAGGCTTAAGTTGCTATTTCTTCAGTTGATGCTGATGATAAGTAAAGACTATCACCATCGACCTTCTTTTTCCCTTCTACTTTTCTTCATTCCTTTCAATGCCTTTTCTCACAGTTCAACATGTTTGAGTTTCTTCCAAGACTCTGTAGTCCCTTTAAAAGATGTAGATTGGAAACAACTCGAATCCATCAGTCCTTATCATCTGAAGTTCCTTCATCATGCCAAGCTCGACGTCCTTTTTCTTGAGGACTGTACAACCTTCTGGGATTGTCACAATCATATCTTCTATTTCAATGGATAATAGCTTTGCCCTCTATATGAGGAATTTTCTGCCATACTCGATCATCACTCATCCAATTTTGGGAGCCTCATTCTTCCTACTATCTAACCACCATCAGCATCTAATATCGCCCATTCTTTGACTTCCTAATTTCCACCATGGGCATTCATACCAAGGGTGGCAGAGTGACATTAACTTCCATCATGCCTTTGCCTAGAATGATGAATAGGACTTAGTCCTATTGGCTCTGCCTTCTTTAGTTTTACCTTTTTATGCAGTTTCTATTAGTTTCATTAAACAGTCTCGGAGATCCACACCTTGTGGCCATCATTCCTAAGATGGGACTTGGTTTCACCATAGTTCCGTTGATTCTATTTAAGATATTGAATAGACTGGATCAAGTCAGAGTTTATCCAAGTCAGAGATTTGGTGGCAGTCTTATACTTTTTCAGGTTCTTTTTCTAACCTTAAATTTTGCCTAAGCTACCCTTTCAGGTTTTCGACTTAGCGTGTTTAGTCATTTTTCATTTTCATTCTACTTCACTTTTTTTTATGCTCTAATTTTTGCCTAAGCCGCCCTCTTCAAGTTTTTGATTTAGCGAGCTTGCCTTAACTTTTGCCTGAGCCACCCTTTCAAGTTTTCAGCTTAGCAGGCTTGCCTTAATTTTTACCTAAGTCATCTTTTCAAGGTTTTCGACTTAGCAGGCTCTCATTTATTTTTCTTTTCTTCTTCATATTTGGCCACAAGAGAGGTTGTCCTTTCTAGCATCATTCTCTTGCACTTCCTTCGAGATGATTGAGGTAATTCTATCTGCCTTGATTTTCAAGATGGTTAGGGCAATTCTTTACCTCCTTGCGTTTTTTCTTTCTCAAGATGAATGGGTAACTTCTTACCCTTTGCTTCTTTTCACTTCTAAAGATTAATGGGTAATTCTTTACCCCCCGTACGAAGAGTTTAGTATCGCCTTGGGCAATTTCTTTATCCAACTTCAAAGGCATTATTCGTTCTTCTTTGTAGACATCCAAGCCAAACAAAATGTCTAACTTCTTCCATATATCGTACTTCTTCACTATTGATGGCAAAGTTGCTTCTTTTATACCCCTAATGGAAACTATTGACAGATTTTCTAACATATTTTCAATAAACCCAACATCCTCCAATAACAAATTGAAATGTTGAATGTAAGTTATGCATCAATTTAATTCATATTCAAGTTCCTCAAAGATTTCTGAAATTCAATAGCTCAATGGTAATGCATTGACATTGTGATTGTTCACAATTTCGACTCTAAGCCATAATTACTTCATTCAAGATTCTTTGTGTGTGTGTGTGTGTATAGCCAATCATACTTCACTTGTTGAAACTCGGATAGCTTTATGCAAACAAACACTAGTAATCAATCTCTAAAGATAGAAGGACTATTATAAGCCTGCTTTTCACACCACTCTCCACTAATGTAGGCTCATCACAACATCAAGGATCATTAGGACTTTATCAAGCTTGTAATGATAGGCTAGGGTCAAGGTATGATAAAGGAGACTATAGGGTTATCTCACCAATAATCATACAATCATTCTAGGTTTTAATTAAGAGCATTGACTTCTTCCATTTGTACCCCTAAACTTTGAGGTTTCACCCACCATGTTTACTTTGCTTTTGATTTTGAGTGGCTGCACCAACACTTTCCGTGCAATGGGATTAGCACTCTTTTTTTCTTTTTCTTTCTTTTTTCTTGTTTTTTCTGTTTTCTTCCTCTTTCTTTTTCTTTTTCTCCTTCATTTTCTTTTCTTTTTTTCTTCTTTTTTTGAGCTCAAAATTGCACAAAAACTTGTCAACTTCTTTACATTCCCCGTTAAGCATGGTTCTCAATGCTCTTTTCTAGAATGTTCATATGTTATAAGTAACGGGTACTATGTAAGGAAAATTTTCCCAGTGCTAAGATAAATTTTATGGTTAGACAAAGAAAAGGCTTGATTAGGCTTAATAGGGTATACAAGTGACAATGAAGTAAGTATAGGTGGGCTTGAAAGGCTTAATCGATCCAAAGAAGGCCTAAATCACTTCCTTTACGTTATGAAGCCTAGGATTTCGCCTCGGGTGGTGAACAAACAAGTTCTAGAGTCTTGTGAGATCTTAACACCATGCTTTGTTTGTAAAAAGTTTCTCTAAGTGATATGAAGTTCCATATTCATGGCTATTGTGCTCGAAAGATCAAAGAATCAAGAATGAAACTCATCTAACAAGAAGAGTCAAGCATGCAAACAACACAATCTTATGTATTGCCAAAAATATATTTTGAACGAGTGTCATGATTTTATTAATGATCATAAAAAGAATACATAATTCTTGTATCAAAACATTTCAAAACATCGTTATTCTTTTCCCCAGGTCAAGAATACTCCCATGCACTTATGCATCATCACTGTCTGATCCACTTAATTGGTCATATTGCTCTTGACTTTTGTTGTTGCTTTTCTTTTGCCTAGCCTCCAGATCTTCTATTTTGATGCTCAAATAATACGATTCTTCAAAGGTTTTGATTGGAAACCCCGTCAATCGATCACTGATGTAGGTATGGGCCTCATTGATCACCATATGAACTTGGTCTTTCTCTACAGGCCTCGTGATCATCTTGGCAGCTTTGGCCTTCCAACAGACTAGATATTCTGAGAAAGTCTCGTTGGGCTTTTGATGTGTCATCTCCAAATCTCTCAAAGTTAACCCCAGTTGGGTGTTGTAGTGA
>SNVD02008513.1:0-10860 GCA_013180625.2 Boswellia sacra
AAAAAATGAGATATGCTTTCGGCGAGGTTTGACAAAACCTACACACTTGTCTCCCACGTGTGCATGAACAATGGAGATAAACTTTCGGTGGGGTTTGAAAAAAACCGCCACACTTGTCTCCAACGTGAAGCATGAAAAGTAAAGATATACTTTCGGTGGAGGTTGACAAAACCTCCACACTTGTCTCCCACGTGTACTTATGCCATAGGGTCATCATATGGTTTGTCAAAAAGAAAACTTGAAATTAAAACAAACAAAATCAACAAACAACAACAACACAAAAACAACATTGAAAATCAGATCAAACGAAACAAGAAAGAAATAAAATTCGACAACAACAACACACATTCAAATATACAAGTAGTTTTGATTGTGGCTCACATCTTCCTCTGGTTTTACGTCCAGTAACGGCTGAAACGCCTTCTATGAGTCGGGGATTTGCTTCCCAGCCAGATTTCTTATAAACTGGCAAACAGGGTCGTTTTTAGTCAGATTCCCTAGACTATAACACTGCAATTCATCACGACATTGTGTCCATAGATTAAGCAATTCACGCTGAACAAGTCCACAAGAATGTGACTCGAGAGTTAACAAAACATTATCCAGCGACTCATTACTCAAACCATTCCTAATAAATGAAAGTTTATCTTCTCTATTCCTGGACGCAAAACCTAATGAACGACAAGTCTGGTTACAATTCCATCTAGCACATTTATAGCACACTTGTAACCTTTTCGCTCTTCGCCTCTTGGCGTAGTAGCTCTTTCCTAGACCAGGCATGTATTTTGCGAGATTAATGTCCGGCTCACCGGACAATCTCACCTTGGCTTCGATAAGCCCTCGGATATCAGCAGGCACATTTAGGAGCATCAATGCCCAAAGTCTAGTCATCCGTACTTTATAAATTGTACACACAGCATTTTGAGGAAGTGAAGGGAAATATTTACGAAGGTTCGATAGAAAGATATCGGCATCCATTGAAGAGAAGAAATGAAGAGATATTACCGATAATGCGATTGAGTTTGTTCTTCTCCAAGATATGCACGTTTCAAACCTTCGAGCAATGACCTTTCAGCCTCACGTTTTGAATGTTTCCTCAAGCTGTTGCACAAATGAGTTCGAAGTACGAAATAATCAAATTAAACAAAACAAAGGAAAAGAAAAGAGCAGAAACGAAACTAAAGACACATAAAAGAGATAACAACACGATAGCAACCAAAAGTAAAAAACAAGTAAAAAAATATAAAAATAAATAAGACAGATGGCAAAGAGAGATAAAACCTGGTCAATTTGATGGTCTACGAAAGGAATCTCCTCGAGACACAAAAATTGATCATTATTCCATTATTTTTATTTTTCTTTTTCTTTCTTTTTTTTAATTTATTTTACAAAACATTGGTTGCCCTCCATAGCGCTTGGTTTAACGTCCTCAGCCCGACGTTGGTTTCATCATGGGAGGATCCAATCTCCGCTGTGCTTCTCTAGTGGGCTTGGATCCTTCTTCGAACAAGAAATGGTGCAAGCATATTGCTGGGCCTTGGATGTTAGCAATCGTCCACTTAATAGCTGTTTTGTGAACTCTAAGTACTCGGACACGTTTCTCTTCTTGCAGTGGTGCAAGGCCCATTTCTATTGTAACTAGCAAAGGATCTTTGTCACCCAAAAGCACATGCCTCATATAATCTGGAAGTAGCTTAAGCTCCAAGGTATTGGCTTTCATCACAAAAGGAAGAAGTTTCTCATTAGATGAAAGCAATTCAACGTACGAAATATCATACCTGTTTGTGATTATAGCTATAGTCTCATCTAAGCATGCCATAGCTTCCTCCATTTCTTTGGACACTTGTATCAACCTTCCTGGTTCTTTGAAATTTTCTGTCCCTATGTGCTCACTAATAGCCATTTCCAATCCATCCTTTCGAGTTAACTCAAAATATTGTTGTGACAAAGAATCAATAATGTCAACTGCAAAAACAGAATGCAAGTCACTAGTGTACCTCATTGCCTTGAAAATATTGAAACGGATCACTTTGGCATCAAACTCCATGGTGAAAGTGCCATCATGAACATCAATCTCGATTCTAGCAGTTTTCGAGAATGGTCTCCCTAAAAGAATCGGTGTTGGATTAGGAGACGTCTCATCCTCTATTTCAAGAACAACAGAGTCTGCTGGGAAAACCAAATGATTCACCTGCACAAGCACATCTTCCACAACTCTTTTGGTATATGCCTTAAAACGATCAGCAATTTGAATGGTAATACCAATTTTCGCAAAAGGTCCAAGATTTAAAGAAGCATAAATAGAATATGGCATGATGTTAATAGATGCTTCTAAATCTAACATAACTCGTTCAAACTTGGTTTTACCAATGGTGCATGGCATGGTGAACGTACCTGGATCTTTGCACTTTGGAGGAATTTTCTTTTGCAATACAGCTGAAACATCTTCCCCCACACTTACTTTCTCATTTCTTTTTAACTTTCTTTTGCTGGTACATAACTCCTTGAGACATTTTGTATAATAAGGTAATTGCTCGATAGCATCCAGAAGTGGTATATTTACCTCGATTTTGTGAGAAGTTTCCAGGATTTCTTGTTCTTGTTCCTCCTGAGAAGTCAGTGTTTTGTTCATGGTGGAAGTGGTGTCATCATCTTCATCAGTTTGTGATTTCTTTGGCAGGACATCTAATTGCTCTCCATTTTGCAAAGTTATCGCACAAAAATTCTCTCTTGGATTGATCACCATTTGACAAGATAATTCTTCTGAGCCTTGGCCCTTGAATTTGCTCATGCTAGTAGCCAATTGTCCTATTTGATTTGCCAGGTTTTGGATACTTGCCCCAGTTTCCTGCTGGAATTGCATTGTGTTAGTGGCAAGTGCAATAACAAAATCTTCGAGAGACATACCTGAGTTTTGCGAAGCTGGTTGCGGTGCTGGATGTGGCATTGGTGGTGGTTGCATTTGAAATGGTTGCTGCACTCTAGGTTGATTGAAACGTTGTGGCCGATTTGGTATCACATTTGGAGTGATTGGTTGATGATTCCATTAACTGAAATTATGTTGATCTTCCCATCCAGCATTGTAAGTGCTAGAGAAAGGATCATACCATTGCCTCGTTTGTCCTGGAAATCCACCCATGGCATTGGCTTGTTCCATATATTCTTCTTGTAAAGTTGGATACATTTAGATTGGATGCTCCATCGTAGAATATATCCCACATTCATAAGATTTTTGCATATCTCCTACAGCCATGTTTTCCACAAGAGAGGTTAGCTAAGAAAGTTGTTGTTCAATGTTCGGAGTGCTTACCTCATTTACTCTCCATGGTACTTGTGGCTCAAATCCGCTACTGAATTGATAGAAGTTTACTGCCATGTTTTCTAAACACAAACAATCAGAAAAGAAAAACAAAGAAAATATGAATCAACAATGAAAAAAAAATAACAAATTGATTAGAAAATCAATCCCCGGCAACGGCGCCAAAAACTTGATGCGTTCGAAACTAGCAATTATACTAGTCGCACAAGTAATAAAGTGATAAGTAGATATCGTTCCCACGAGGATTGATTCTAATTGAATTCGTTATTTTCCAGCAACGATAAACTAAACAGGGGGGGTTTTGTTGAATGATTACCTAAATGAAATAAGAATGCAAATTAAGAATAACAAAACAGAAGTTAATTTGAATGAAAGATCAATGAGAGAAATCTGGTTAAGGGATCCTTCTCTACCACAAGATATGGATTTTCGAATTAATCATAGAATTGTCATCCAATTACACCATTGAAATTATCAACCGTAGATAACAACAAGCTCTGTTATCCCAATCTTTCCTTACTTTGTTGTTAAATAAAATAGGCTCTTTACTTAATCTCTATCCATTAAACAACCTAGAACAAGCTCTCTAAATTTAATTCATGGATGCATTACGAAAAGAAAGACAGATTGATCTAAGCAATAAACACACAAGCTCGGATTATTTAACTTAGGTTGTATTCTCCAATTGCAATCTCTGATCACAATTTTTGCTACGAAGGATTAGAAATTCAAGACAATTACGGATCAAGATTTCTAGTCTAGCAATAGACAACAACCAGATTATATTCAGTTGGCCATTCGAAATACAATCCATCAAGCAATCATAAGCATTAGATATAGGAAAATACAAGCAACTTCAATTAGAGAATTGGATAACAACTTCTTGCACAATCAACTTACAAAAACCATATCAGGGGCTTTGGAATCACCCTCAACCAATTCAGATTCAGTTACACATGTTTAAGAACGTGGTAAATACAATACAACATGGAGACATTCCAGAAAATGAAAAGGGAAGGGAAAAACTTAGCAAATTTGATGTAATTCTCTTTGGATTGTAGTTCTTCCTCTTTCCAAGCTTCATTTCTCCTTCAAGAACTCCAAGAGATGAAAGAATTCCAGAGCTGAAGCCTCCACCACGTTCTCCCCTCTTTAAGTTATGAAAATAAAACCCTAAAATGTGTTTAAATACTCTGCTACAGTGAATTGCTACAGTGCCCCGTATTATACATGCTACAGTGACTTGTGGAATTATATATCTATATATCTCACACTGTTTTGATTACAACTTTTGGTACACTGAATGGATTTATAAACCGTAAATTTCTCCAGACAATAGACTTCGAGAGCTTTCCAACGGTATATAATATGTCATTGGGTTCATTGTATATCAATACAATTAAATCCGAGAAGATGGTTGACTAGCAGAGGTGAAAATGAAGGGTTTTACTCCATTTTTGTGCAAGGTGCTCCAAAACTCCTACAAACATCAAAACCACACAAAAACATAAAAATACCAAGGAATATAGCAAAGAAACATGGACGAATTGATATAAAAGTAATACATAAAATAGACACCTATCAGGGGATATACCGAGAACATTTTGCTCCCTCCCAGGGATGGCACTGTCGACACACACCCCATTAACCCAAGACTACCCCCTCCATAATCAAATTAATACCCCTCGCAGCTAATGTCCTACCAAGATCAAGAGCTGCTGTGGTAAACTCTCCATCTTTACCAAATTGCGATCCGCAAAATACGCATATGTTGCAGAATCGCCGAATTGGTGTTTTCTCCATTTCTACAAGTGCTCTAATCTTGTGTAAGACACGTTAGATATTATGCTTTTCAATTGCAAGACAGGTTATGGAATGACATATGAAATATGCAGAATGTATATATACACACATAAAACTCTCAAATTTTGACACATGGGGACATACTTTCGGTGGGGGTTGCTCGATGCAGATTTATCGTCCCAAGATTTGAAAAAATGAGATATGCTTTCGGCGAGGTTTGACAAAACCTACACACTTGTCTCCCACGTGAAGCTGTCTCTTATACACATCTAGATGTGTATAAGAGACAGCCTCCACACTTGTCTCCCACGTGTACTTATGCCAAAGGGTAGTCATATGGTTTGTCAAAAAGAAAAATTGAAATTAAAACAAACAAAATCAACAAACAACAAAAACACAAAGACAACATTGATAATCAGATCAAACGAAACAAGAAGAAAATAAAATTCGACAACAACAACACACATTCAAATATACAAGTAGTTGTGATTGTGGCTCACATCTTCCTCTGGTTTTACGTCCATTAACGGCTGAAACGCCTTCTATGAGTCGGGGATTTGCTTCCCATCCAGTTTTCTTATAAACTAGCAAACAGGGTCGTTTTTAGTCAGATTTCCTATACTATAACACTGCAATTCATCACGAAATTGTGTCCATAGATTAAGCAATTCATGCTGAACAAGTCCACAAGAATGTGACTCAAGAGTTAATAAAACATTATCCAGCGACTCATTACTCAAACCATTCTTAATAAATGAAATTATATCTTCTCTATTCCTGGACACAAAACCTAATGAACGACAAGTCTGGTTACAATTCCATCTAGCACATTTATAACATACTTGTAACCTTTTCGCTCTTCGCCTCTTGGTGTAGTAGCTCCTTCCTAGACCAGGCATGTATTTTGCGAGATTAATGTCCGGCTCACCGGACAATCTCACCTTGGCTTCGATAAGCCATCGAATATCAGCAGGCACATTTAGGAGCATCAACGCCCAAAGTCTAGTCATCCGTACTTTATAAATTTTAAACACAGCATTTTGAGGAAGTTAAGGGAAATATTTACGAAGGTTCGACAGAAAGATATCGGCATCCATTGAAGAGGAAAAAAGAAGAGATATTACCGATAATGCGATCGGGTTTGTTTTTCTCCAAGATATGCACGTTTCAAACCTTTGGTGAATGACTTCAACTTCCGTTTGGATGTTTCCACAAGCTGCTGCACAAATGAGCTCAAAGCATAGAATAATCAAATTAAACAAAAGAAAGGAAAAGAAAAGAGCAAAAACGAAACTAAAGACACATAAAAGAGATAACAACACAATAGCAAACAAAAGTCAAAAACAAGTAAAAAATATAAAAACAAATGAGACCGATGGCAAAGAGAGATAAAACCTGATCAATTAGATGGCCTACGAAAGGAATCTCCTCGAGACATAAAAATCGATCATTATTACCTTATTTTATTTTTCTTTTCTTTTTTTATTTATTTTTTTAAAAAACATTGGGTTGCCTCCCAATAAGCGCTTGGTTTAACGTCCTCAGCCCGACATTGGTTCCATCATGGGAGGGTCTAATCTCCGCTGTGCTTCTCTAGTGGGCTTGGATCCTTTTTCCAACAAGAATTGGTGCATACATATGGCTGGGCCTTGGATGTTAGCAATCGTCCACCCAATAGCTGTTTTGTAGTCTGTAAGTATTCGGACGAGTTTCTCTTCTTGTATTCGTGCAAGGCCCATTTCTATTATAATTGGCAAAGGATCATTCTCACTCAAGAATCCATGCCTCAAATGATCTAGAAGACGCTTAAGCTCCAAGGCAGGGGCTGTCATCACAGAAGGAAGAATTTTCTCATTAGATAAAGGAAATTGAATGTATGAAACATCATACCTATTTGTGGTTATTGCTATGGTCTCATCTAAGCTTGCCACAACTTCCTCCATTTCTTTGGACACTCGTATCAAAATTTCTGACTCCTTAGAATTTTCTGTCCCGATGTGCTCATTAATAGCTATATCCAATCCATTCTTGCGAGTTAACTCAAAACATTGTTGTGGCAGAGAATCAACAACGTCAACTGCAAAAACAGAATGTAAGTCACTAGAGTACCTCATTGCCTCAAAAATATTGAAACATATCACCTTGCCATCAAACTCTATGATGAGAGTGTCATCACGAACATCAATCTTGGTTCTAACAGTTTTCGAGAATGGTCTCCCTATAAGAATCGGTGTTGGATTAGGAGATGTCTCATCCTCTATTTCAAGAACAAAAGAGTCTGCTGGGAAAACCAATTGATTCACCTGCACAAGCACATCTTCCACAACTCTTTTGGTATATGCATTAAAACGATCAGCAATTTGAATGGTAATACCAATTGTCGCAAAAGGTCCAAGATTTAAAGAAGCATAAATAGAATATGGCATGATTGAACGTACCTGGATCTTGCACTTTGGAGGAATTTTCCTTTGCAAATACACTGAAACATCTCCCCACACCGTACTTTCCCTCATTTTCTTTTTAACCTTTCTTTTGCTTTAGGGTGCATAACTCCTTGAAACATTTTTATAAACGAGTACCTGTTCGATAGCATCCAAAGTGAGTATACTCACATCGATTTTTGCGAAATTTTTCCAGGATTTTCTGTTTCTTGTTCCTTCTTCTTCAATTTTACAAATCTACGAGGAAAAGGTGGAGGAGAAACATATGAAGGAATGAGGGTTATAGGATTTACCTGAGAAGTCAATGTTTTGTTCATGGTGGAAGTGGTGTCATCTCCTTCATCAGTTTGTGATTTCTTTGGTATGACATCTAATTGCTCTTCATTTTGCAAAGTTATAGCACAAGAATTCTCTTTTGGATTGATCACCGTTTGACAAGATAATTCTTCTGAGCCTTGGCCCTCGAATTTGCTCATCTATAGGGCCAATTTGTCCCATTTTATTTGCAGGTTTTGGATACTTGTCGTCCCAGTTGTCCTGCTAGATTGCATTGTGTTAGTGGCAAGTGCATTAACAATGTCCCTGTAGAAGACCTCCTGAGTTTTGTGAAGCTGGTTGCGGTGCTCGATGTGGCATTGGTGGTGGTTGCATTTGAAAAGGTTGCTGCACTCTAGGTTGATTGAAACCTTGTGGCCGATTTGGTATCACATTTGGAGTGATTGGTTAATGATTCCAGTAACTGAAATTATGGTGATCTTCCCATCCAGCATTGTTTTTATAGAAGGATCATACATTGCCTTGTTTGTCCTTGAAATCCATCCATGGCATTGGTTTGTTCCATATATTCTTCTTGTAAAGTTGGATACATGTCGATTGGATGCTCCATCGTAGAATATATCCCACATTCATAAGATTTTTGTATATCTCCTACAGCCATGTTTTCCGCAAGAGAGGTTAGCTCAGAAAGTTGTTGTTCAATGTTCGGAGTGCTTACCTCATTTACTCTCCATGGTACTTGTGGCTCAAATCCGCAACTGAATTGATAGAAGTTTACTGCCATGTTATCTAAACACAAACAATCAGAAAAGAAAAACAAAGAAAATATGAACCAACAATGAAAACAAAATAACAAATCGATTAGAAAATCAATCCCCGGCAACGGCGCCGAAAACTTGATGCGTTCGAAACTAGCAAGTATACTAGTCGCACAAGTAATAAAGTGATGAGTAAGATATCGTTCCCACGAGGATTGATTCTAATTGAATTTGTTATTTTATAGCCACAACAGAACAAATGGGGGTTTTGTTGATTGATTAACTAAGTGAAATAATAATGCAAACGAAGAATAACAAAACAGAAAGTTAATTCGAATGAAAAATCAATGAGAGAAAGCTGGTTAAGGATCCTTCTCTACCACAAGATATAGATTTGCGAATTAATCGTAGAATTGTCATCCAATTACAGCATTAAAGTTATCAACCGTAGATAACAACAAGCTCTGTTATCCCAATCTTTCCTTACTTTGTTGTTAAATAAAACAGGCTCTTTATTTAATCTCTATCCATTAAACAACCTAGAACAAGCTCTCTAAATTTAATTAAATGGATGCATTACGATAAGAAAGATAGGTTGATCTAAGCAATAAACACACAAGCTCGGATTATTAACTTAGGTTGTATTCTCCAATTGCAATCTCTGATCACAATTTTGCTACTAATGATTAGAAATTCAAGACAATTACGGATCAAGATTTCTAGTCTAGCAACAGACAATATCCAGATTATATTCAGTTGGCCACCCAAATACAATCCAGCAAGCAATCATAAATATTAAACATGGGAAAATACAAGCAACTTCAATTAGAGAATTGGATAACAATTCCTTACACAATCAATTCACAAAAACCATATCAAGGGCTTTGAAATCACCCTCAACCAATTCAGATTTAGTTACACATATTCAGATAGAATAAAAATACAATACAATATGGAGACATTCCAGAAAATGAAAGGGAAAGGGAAAACTTAGCAAATTTGATGAAAATCTCTCAAGATTGTAGTTCTTCCTCTTTCCAAGCCTTCAATCTCCTTCAAGAACTCCAAGAGATGAGAGAAATCCAAAGATGCAGCCTCCTCCACGTTCTCCCCTCCTCCATTTATCAAAATAAAACCCTAAAATGTGTTTAAATACTCTGCTACAGTGAATTGCTACAGTGTCCCGTATTATACATGCTACAGTGACTTGTGGAATTATATTTCTATACATCTCATACTGTTTTGATTACAACTTTTGGTACACTGAATGGATTTATAAACCGTAAATTTCTCCAGAAAATAGACTTCGAGAGCTTTCCAACGGTAATAATATGTCATCGGGTTCATTGTATATCAATACAATTAAATCCGAGAAGATGGTTGACTAGCAGAGGTGAAAATGAAGGGTTTTACTCCATTTTTGTGCAAGTTGCTCCAAAACTCCTACAAACATCAAATCCACACAAAAACATAAAAATACCAAGGAATATAGCAAAGAAACATGGACGAATTGATATAAAAGTAATACATAAATAGACACCTATCAAGTTACTTAGTAATATAGATCCAAAAAATTATAATGTACAAAAATTCGAGGGGCATACCCCAAGAATTACAACTAGGACGTAAAGTCCAAGATAAAAAATAACAGCTACAAGCGGCAAAAAACAAAGCAAAGATCACAAATGGCCTTAACAACATAAAATAAAGGCTACAGGCGGCCTGAACAAAGTAAGATTTCCAATGACCATAAATGGCCTAACAATTAAAAGAAAACAAAAAAATGATCACAATGGTGCAAACATAAAGAAATAGAAAAAAATCAAGTATGATTAAGTAAAGCCTTAATCCTACTTGTTATTCTCCTTCTTACCTTTCTTTACTGGAGTACTCGGGGTGTTCAAATGAGTATGATCAATCCCATCAGGTTGATCCTCATCACTTAGCCTATTCAAAGGCTCAAAACGAGAGGGAGAAAACATAGGAGGTTGCCCTGTATTTATCCGTCCTATCGAAACAGATGCCTCATGATTTGTAGAACACTGGATGGAACCCAATAGCCTACCTTGGTTAGTCGCAAATGGAGAAAAAGAGTCAGAATCTGATACTGGCTTTGTACTCAAAACTATAGCAGCCTTAAAGGGCACATCATGTGTTACAAAATTTGTTGGAAGAGTAACAGCTTTCAAATTCTCAGCGACCTTGGCCACTTCTTTACCCTTATGCAAAGGGGCGCTAACAGAGGTATTTGTCTCATTCTTGT
>SNVD02008515.1:0-107909 GCA_013180625.2 Boswellia sacra
GACGTTGGTTCTATCATAGGAGGATCCAATCTCTGTTGTGCTTTACTAGTGGGCTTGGATCCATTTTCCAACAAGAAATGATGCATGCGTATGGCTGGGCCTTGGATGTGAGCATTTGTCCACCCAATAGCTGTTTTACAATCTCTAAGTACTCGGACGAGTTTCTCTTCTTGTATTGGTGCAAGGCCCATTTCTATTGTAACTGGCAAATAATCATTCTCACCCAAAAATCAATGCTTCAAATGATCTGGAAGAGGCTTAAGCTCCAAGGTAGAGGCTTTCATCACAGAAGAAAGAATTTTCTTATTAGATAAAGGAAATTGAATGTATAAAACATCATACCTATTTGTGGTCATTGCTATGGTCTCATCTAAGCTTGCCATAGTTTCCTCCATTTCTTTGGACACTTGTATCAACCTTCTTGATTCCTTGAAATTTTCTGTCCCTATGTGCTCATTAAAAGCCACTTCTAATCCATCCTTGCGAGTTAACTCAAAATGTTGTTGTGGCAATGAATCAATAACATTAACTACAAAAACAGAATGCAAGTCACTAGGGTACCTCATTGCCTCAAAAATATTAAAACAAATCACCTCGCCATCAAACTCCGTGGTGAGAATGCCATCATGAACATCAATCTTGGTTCGGGCAGTCTTCACAAATGGTCTCCCTAAAAGAATCAGTGTTGGATTAGGAGATGTCTCATCCTCCATTTTAAGAACATAGAAATCTGCTAGGAAAACCAATTGATTCACCTGCACAAGCACATCTTCCACAACTCCCTTGCGATATGCATTAGAATGATCAGCGAGTTGAATGGTAATACCAGTTTTCGCAAAAGGTCCAAGATTTAAAGAAGCATAAATAGAATATGACTTGACATTAATAGATGCTCTTAAATCTAACATAGCTCTTTCAAACTTGATTTTACCAATGGTGCATGGAATGGTGAACGTACCTGGATTTTTGCATTTCGGAGGAATTTTTCTTTGTAGAACAGCTGAAACATTTTCTCCTACACTTACTTTCTCATTTCTTTTTAACTCTCTCTTGCTAGTGCATAACTCCTTGAGACATTTTATATAACGAGGTACTTGCTCGATAGCATCCAGAAGTGTTATATTTACCTCGATTTTATGAGAAGTTTCCAGAATTTCTTGTTCTTGTTCCTCCTTCTTCAATTTTGCCAATCTGCTAGGAAAAGGTGGAGAAGTAACATAAGAAGGAATAGCAGTTTTAAGACTTACCTTAGAGGATGATGTCTTGTTCATGGTGGAAGTGGTGTCATCTCTGTCTCTTATACACATCTAGATGTGTATAAGAGACAGGTAGCAGAGTATTTAAACACATTTTAGGGTTTTATTTTCATAACTTGAAGAGGGGAGAACGTGGAGCTGTCTCTTATACACATCTAGATGTGTATAAGAGACAGCTAGTAGCCAATTGTCCTATTTGATTTGCCAGGTTTTGGATACTTGCCCCAGTTTCCTGCTGGAATTGCATTGTGTTAGTGGCAAGTGCATTAACAATATCTTGGAGTGACATACCTGAGTTTTCTGAAGCTAGTTGTGGTGCTGGTTGTGGCATTGGTGGTGGTTGCATTTGAAATGGTTGCTGCACTCTAGGTTGATTAAAACCTTGTGGCCGATTTGGTATGGCATTTGGGGCGATTGGTTGAGGATTCCAGTAATTAAAATTAGGGTGATCTCCCCATCCGGCATTATAAGTATTAGAGAAGGGATCATACCATTGCCTTGGTTGTCCTGGAAATCCACCCATGGTATTGGCTCGGTCATATATTCTTCTTGTAAAGTTGGATACATGTCGATTGGATGCTCCATGGTAGAATAAACCCCACATGCATAAGATTTCTGCATATCTCCTACAGCCATGTTTTCCACAAGAGAAGTTAGCTCAGAAAGTTGTTGTTCAATGTTCTGAGTGCTTACCTCATTTACACTCCAATGTAATTGTGGCTCAAATCGGCTACTGACTTGTTGGAAGTTTACTGCCATGTCACCTAAACACAAACAATCAGAAAAGAAAAACAAAAAAAAAATACGAATCAACAATGAAAACAAAATAACAAATCTATTAGAAAATCAATCCCCGGCAACGGCGCCAAAAACTTGATGCGTTCGAAACTAGCAAGTATACTAGTCGCAAAGTAATAAAGTGATAAGTAGATATCGTTCCCACGAGGATTGATTCTAATTGAATTCGTTATTTTCTAGCAACGATAAACTAAACAGGGGGGGTTTTGTTGAATGATTAACTAAATGAAATAAGAATGCAAATTAAGAATAACAAAACAGAAGGTAATTTGAATGAAAGATCAATGAGAGAAAAATCTCTTATCTCTTCTGTCTTCTGCCCCTTGCTGTCTGTCTGGTTAAGGGATCCTTCTCGACCACAAGATATGGATTGCGAATTAATTGTAGAATTGTCATCCAATTACACCATTGAAATTATCAACCGTAGATAACAACAAGCTCTGTTATCCCAATCTTTCCTTACTTTGTTGTTAAATAAAAACAAGCTCTTTATTTAATCTCTATCCATTAAACAACCTAGAACAAGCTCTCTGAGTTTAATTCAATGGATGCATTACGATGAGAAAGATAGGTTGATCTAAGCAATAATCACACGGTTCGGATTATTCTAACCTCGGTTGTATTTTCCAATTTGCATCTCTGATCACAATTTTGCTACTAATTGATTAGAAAAGTCAAGAAATTACGGATCAAGATTTCAGTCTAGCAATAGATAAACAAACAGATTATATTCAGTTGGCCAACCCAAATACAATCAGCAAGCAATCATAAGCATTAGATATGAGAAAATGCAAGCAACTTCAATTAGAGAATTGGATAACAATTTCTTACACAATCAACTCACAAAAACCATATCAAGGGCTTTGAAATCACCCTCAACCAATTCATATTCAGTTACACATGTTCAAAAACATCATAAATACAATACAATACATAAAAATTCCAAAAGATGAAAGGGAAATGATAAACTTAGCAAATCTGATGAAATCTCTTGGGATTTGTAGTTCTTCCTCTTTCCAAGCCTTCAATCTCCTTCAAGAACTCCAAGAGATGAGAGAAATCCAAAGATGTAGCCTCCTCCCACGTTTTCCCCTCTTCAAGTTATGAAAATAAAACCCTAAAATGTGTTTAAATACTCTGCTACAGTAACTTGCTATAGTGCCCCGTATTTAATAATATGCTACAGTGATATATGGAATTACAAATATACACTTCTTATACCATTTTTATCACAACTTTCGGTACACTACATAAATTCGTGAACCGTAAATTTCTCCAAAAAATAGACTTCGAGAGCTTTTCAATGGTATATAGCATTTTATCCGGTTAATTGTATATCGATACAATCAACTCGAGAAATTGGTTGATTAGCAGAGGTGAAAATGAAGGGTTTTACTCCAATTTTGTGCAAGTTCCTCCAAAACTCCTACAAATATCAAAAGCCACACAAAAATATAAAAATACCAAGGAATATAGCAAAGAAACATAGACAGAATTGATATGAAAATGATATATAAATAGACACCTATCAATTTCACTCAATAATATATATGAAATAGGAATTTTGACTTTAAAAGTGTTTATTCAATAAAAGAACATGAAGAAATTTTAACTTTCCAATATGAATTTGAAGAAATAAGATTACTTAGTCAACTAGCTATGGAAAATTATAAGCAAAAAGGATTTAGTTATATACACTTTGGATTAATACAAATAGCTATAAAACCATTATCAAAAATAAGAATAGATTCTCCAATATTAATGTTATTAAGAGATTAAATATTATTAAAATTTTAAGATTCCTTATTAGGAGTAGTACTGTCTTGTCATGGTGCTATTTATTTTAATTATGCTCCAAATTTTCAACAATATTAGATACATTAGTTTTAAATATTCATTTAGCAGAATCAGCTTTTACACAAAATAAGCATAGATATTTATTACTTTATAGAATATATTATAAACAAAGTAGTTTAGATATCAATCCTAGATGTAAATTACAAGATACTAGAGAAGAAACGACCATATTAACAGTAGAAACAGAAAAAAATACTCTAATTGATGAGGAAGGAGGTTCCTCAAATTAAAAGAAATGGAGGGAGATGTAGATAGAGGAAAGGCAAAAAAACAATAGAAGAAATTCAGGGAGAAAACAATCTTTTTACAAAAAGATCAAAAATCAATAATAAGCAAAGTCTGAAAATAGTATAACTAAAGGCTTCTATTTATAGGACCTTAAAATATAGTTCTACTAGAAAATAAAATCTCACTAGGAAATAGAATCCTAATCCTAGTTTAATAAGAAAATATCAAAATTAAATCTTAGAAAAAATATTAAATTATTTATTAGAAAAATAATTCAAATTAAGATTACTCTCAATTTAGGAAGTCAAAATCATTAATTTATTAAAATCCCTAAAATCAAATTAAAATCTCTCATTTATTCCTAATTTTAATCTAATTGGCCCTACATCAACTCTCCCATGCTTGAAAGAACTCGACTTCTAGCAAGTTATTAAGAAAGAAGTTGTCAATACACAAGAAAACACCACATCTTGTCTTGCATAAGCATTAAAGAGATGTCAACCCAAATCTTCTCTAGATAGTCAACCCAAATCTTTTCTCGACAATTGAAGTGCACAGGCATACATGACTGAAATTTAGATGATGTGTAAATATCCTTAGACAAAGAAGCAACGATATTCACCATGAAAGACTTCACTAAGGACGTAGATCCACTGATAAGAGCACATAAACCCAAATATGACTCACAACCTATGAAATCAATCTCTTTAATAATCTCATAAGATTCTTCTTTATATATGGATTCGACTTCACATTTAGGCTCCACATCATCCTTCAAATTCATCTTACCCTTGATTTCGATGTTACCTTTAGATTCATGCCTATCTTCAAGATCAATCTCACTTCATCACATTCATCCTTACTTATAATTTCATCTTCCAAAGGTCTACCTTTATATTTTGTTTTTGCACGCAAGACCTTGAAGGAAAGGAAGCAGGATCAAGGGTAAAACTTTTAACAAGAACTCTAACGTCTTCAAATTGGGCATCCAATCTTCTCCCAAATCCATCAAGTTTATTGTTGAGACTAGCCATTAATTTATTTATGGCTTTTCCAAGTGGAAGATCAAGATGGTTGGCCATAGAAATTAAACTAATGGGTTAGAGTGAAAATTTTGAAAACTGGATAATAAAATTCAAAGCCTGTGAACAGTACCCTTGGCATGAATAGTAGCATAAACAATAAGTGTGTTTTTTTTAATGTTGGTGAAAATTGATAGGTGATAAAATCGATGGTGGTCGAAAATCTAGGGTTTATGGATTGAACAAGAAAAAATAAATGATAACTAGTATAAGAGGGAAACAAATCATGCTTTGATACCAATTGATGAGGAACGAGGTTTCTCAAATTAAAAGAAAGGGAGAGGGATATAGATAGAGAAAATGGGAAAAATAATAGAAGAAATTGAGGGGGGAGCAAAGTAAATTTGAAGGAGAAGACAATCTTTTTACTAAAAGATCAAAAATCAATAGTAACCAAAGTCTGAAAATAATATAACTAAATGCTTCTATTTATAGGACCTACAAATATAGTTCTACTAGGAAATAAAATCCATTAGGAAATAGAATCCTAATCCTAGTTTAATAAGAAAATACCAAATTAAATCCTAGATAAAGTAGTAAACTATTTACCAAGAAAATCACTCAAGTTAGGATTACTCGCAATTTAGGAAGTCAAAATCAGGAATAATAGTCAAAATCTCTAATTTATTAAAATCCCTAAAATCAAATTGAAATCCCTAATTTTATTCTTAATTTTAATCAAACTTGTCCTACATCAATTCTCCTCTGCTCGAAAGAACTCGACTCCTAGCAAGTTGTCAAGGAGGAAGTTGCCAATACACAAGGAAACGCCACGTCTTGTCTTGCATAAGCATTAAAAAGATGTCAACCCAAATCTTCTCTTGATAGTCAACCCAAATCTTTTCTTCATAGTTGAACTGCACAGGCATACATGACTGAAATTTAGATGATGTGCCAATATCCTTAGACAAAGAAGCAACGATATTCACCATGAAAGACTTCACGGAAGACGTAGATCCAAGGATAAGAGTACGAAAACCCAAATATGGCTCATAACTATGAAATCAATTTCTTGAATAATCTTATAAGATTCTTCTTTATATATGGATTCGACTTCACATGTAGGCTCCACATCATCCTTCAAATTCATCTCGCCCTTGATTTCGATGTCACCTTTAGATTTATGCCTATCTTCAAGATCAATCCACTTGCTTCGTCATCTTCACTAGAATTATCGCATTCATCCTCACTTATAATTTCAACTTCCAAAGGTCCACCTTTATATTTTGTTTTTGCACACAAGACCTTGAAGGAAAGGAAGCAGGATCAAGGGTAAAACTTTTAACAAGAACTCTAAGGTCTTCAAATTGGGCATCCAATCTTCTCCCAAATCCATCAAGTTATTATTGAAACTAGCCATTAATTTATTTATGACTTTTACAAGTGGAAGACCAAGATGGTTGGCCATGAAAATTAAACTAATGGGTTAGAGTGAAAATTCTGAAACCTAGATGATGATATTCAAAGCCTGTGAACAGTAATTCAAGCATGAACAGTAACACTGAAGTGAATAGTAGCCCCAATGTGAATAGAAGTATCAACAATAAGCATGTGTTTTTTTTTTTAAATACTGGTGAAAATTGATAGGTGATAAAATTGATGGTGGTGGTGGGAAATCTAGGGTTTATGTATTAAACAAGAATAAATAAGGGATAACTAGTATAAGAGGGGAACAAACCACGCTCTGATACCAATTTATAAGGAATAAGGTTCCTCAAATTAAAAGAAAGGGAGGGAGATGTAGATAGAGAAAAGGGAAGAAACAATAGAACAAATTGAGGAGGAAGTAGAGTGAATTTGAGGGAGAAAACAATCATCTTACTAAAAGATCAAAAATCAATAATAACCAAAGTCTGAAAATAGTCATAACTAAAGGCTCTTATTTATAGGACCTTAAAATATATTTCTACTAGGAAATAAAATCCTATTAGGAAATAGAATCATAATCCTAGTTTAATAAGAAAATACCAAAACTAAATCATAAATAAAGTAGTAAACTATTTATTAGGAAAATAACTCAAATTAGGATTACTCCCAATTTAGGAAGTCGAAATCCCTAATTTATTAAAATCCCTAAAATAAATTGAAATCCCTAATTTTATTCCTAATTTTAATCGAATTGGACTTCACCAATTCTCCCCTGCTTGAAAGAACTTAACTCCTGGCAAGTTGTCAAGAAGGAAGTTGTCAATACACAAGGAAACACCATATCTTATCTTGCATAAGCATTAAAGAGATGTCAACCCAAATCTTCTCTAGATAGTCAACCCAAATCTTTTCTTGAAAGTTGAATTGCACAAGCATACATGGCTGAAATTTAGACAATGTGTTGAAACAGCCCATTATCTGGGCCCATTTACAAAAAGCCAAGCCCACTCCATATCCCAGCCCAACCCTCTTGTCAAAATTATATAAACAAGAAAAAAAAAAAGAGATAGAGAATTCTAGAGAAAATGGACAAGGCTGACGGGAGTGAAGAGAAGAGAAGGGGAAGAAGCTAATTTGGGGCTGTTGGAGATGGAAAACCAGGTAATTTTTGTAATTCCAAGACAATATTAAGTTATTGTTGTATTTTTCATGCAAGAGGATTGAAATTAAAGGAGATGTTTGGATGTTTTAGAGAGAGAAACTAGAGAGAGAGAAGGAAGATCAAGATGGAATTGAAGTCTTATTTAAGGTAATTGATCATTTTCTTGATGTTTATGGTTTGTCTTGGTGAATTTGAAGGTTTAAAATGTTGAAATTAAATTTAGGGTTCTGTGAACAGTAGCAATTCCGAAACTTCCTGCAATTTATTGGCTTTGAATCTGATTTTCAAATTTATATATGTTAAAATAGACATCATAAGGATTTGTTTAAAGTTAGAATCATTGAAAAATGTTGATATATGAATTTTTGAAGTTTACTGTTTACTACTGGAAATTCAGTTTTTCTGCAGAAAATAAGTTTTGGATAAATTATTTGAGGTACCTAGAGGTCTTCAAAAATTATGAAATTTGGGATATGAGTTTGTATGTATGTCTAGTTTAAATCTGGAGAGTTTTGTGATTTTATGAATTTAGTATGAATTATCATGTATTTTGGAATATGAAGAGGTCAGTTCTGGAAATGAATTTACAGAATTTTTGTATCTAGAAACATGAAGATTTTGAGGTACTTAATGAACTTGGAATGCTATGAAATTTTATATGTTATTATATATGTATGTGTAGAAGGTCTGTATAAAACTTTAGACCATTCTAACAAGTCAATTATTTATTAAAAATCAGAGAATAAGAACTGCTCTGTATAAGAAGTGTAGAAATACAATTAATTAGGATTGATTGGATTAAGATATGAAGTTGGATATTAAGAATTTTAAATATTCAAGTTGATTACTAATTGAATATGATGTGATGAGCTCTTTTATGATGTTAGGACAATGAATGATTAATTCTTGTTGAGGAATGTGGCTGGATAAGCGGAATGTTGATTTTGGAATCAAATCCGAGCTAACCGAGTTGTGCAACCCAATTAGTGAGTGGATTATGTTTTGAGAATTTCATATTATATTAAAGTGTGTTAAATTTATGGTTTTTCATATGATTTAAGTTATTAGTTTAATTAATTGAGTTATATTAAAGGTTTTCAGAATAGATTATTGTGATTTATGTATTTTGAAAATAAGTGTGTGTAAAGTATTAGATTTTGGATAGAAGGATGGTTATGGGTAGTGCTAGTAGATTAGTTTTTGAATATATAGTAACTGTTGTTTCGATAACTTTGAGTACAACAGAAAAATAAAATTAAGGTGAAAGTTGCAGAATGAGTGTATGTTATATGTTGGTGGAAAGTAGAAAGTTTTTTGTTTATAATTGGAAAAGAGACATTTATAATTAAATGAATTAGTATAGAAAATTGAGGTATTGGGTTATTTTCTTTAAGTAAATACATATGTTGAAGAAATGGTGTTTTTGAGTTACAAAATGATAAGTGATTTTATCTTCAAAATAATAGCAAATTAAAAAAAAAGTTTTGGAAATTAGAATTTAATGCTGCAGGGGTGACAATGTCAAATTATAAAACTGCCCAGCAACAGGGGTTGAATTACAAATTTAGAAAGTTGTTCCAGAATTTTCAGGGACCTGAATGTAGAATTATGAAAAATTTTGAATAGTCAACAAGATTTCAGTTAAAGTATGATATATGAGATTTTGAGATAAAAATATAAATTGTGGTTTATAGTGAGATGGAAAGTATTTTATTTTATGGATATTTTAGAAAGTTTTAGAAAGAGTAGAAGATTTATTTTCTGGATAATTAGAAATATGTTTTAGTATTTACTTAGTTATGTTTATTTAGTATTTTATAGAATTACCGAGAATTTTAGCGAATTTAGAAGAATTCAAGTTAGTTTCTATAGTATTTCTTTAGGGTAAATAGACCCATTTGTTATACTTACTTTTAATTATTAAGATATTTCAAAGCTAGTTTTCAAAATGGTTGTAGACATGAATTTTAGTTTTTAAAAATTAGTTTTGAACAAAGATATAACATTTAGAAAAGAAAATTCAGATTTTATATTTGAAGTACATTTTAGTTTTTTTAAGAAAGTTGTATTTTGTAAATTTAGAGAAAGTGTAGAAGCATTGATATTTAAAGTTTTCATAGTCATTTGACTCAATGATTTCTTAAAGTATTTAGAAATGTCATTTTAAATGTTGTCTTGGATTAATTCAAATAATACAAATATTTTCAGTTTTAGCTTGCATAAAATTTTCAGATTTTGATAAATTGCTTGAAAAGAGAAATTTTAGTATATAAAGCAGTTTTTGAATGAAATCAGTTTTTAATGAAAATAAGAAAGTGTAGTTATGTTATACTAAGCTAGTACCCAGATACTCGAATAGTTATTCATATCACTTAGACAGTGATATAGATAGAGGCCTTTGGGACCCGTTCAGACACACATAGAGGCTTTGGGCCGTGTGATCTGGGCACATTAGCCCTTTGGGGGCAGCTTTACGCATGCGTATGACCAGATAGTAGGCCTGCGCGATGTCAGATCTCGCCAGGTACAGATAGTTCTGCTTGCGTGATGTAGATCTCACCAGGTATGAGAAAATTCAGATAGCTCTGCTTGTGCGTGTTAGATCTCGCCAGGCAGGATCAGACAACTTCAGGGGTACTTGTTTAGTATAATGAAAAGAGCTTTGAATATGTTTATATGAGTTAGTTTGAAAAAAAAACATGATTCACAAAAGTTTCTGATGAAAGAAGATTTTTAAGAAAATTATGTTTTGCATAGTAAACAACTAAAGCGATGATTTTAGCATGATCATCAAGAACATCGTATCATACGATTGAAGATGATTATTTTATTGTTTTAACCATAATTAGTATTTTGATGAATTTTGTCATTCAATAGTTATTTATTTTAAAGTTTTATGACATTTTAGATGAAAGTTATATATTATAAAGACTATTCTTTTTATATAAAGCAAAGATTTATTTTATAACAACATGATTTCTTTTGGAATTATTTACAAATACATTTTTTATCCCCACTCACTGAGTTTTATACTCACTCTTTTGTTTTATTTTTCTTTCTTTTTAAAATGTTTTCTCCCCCCTAGGTGAAAGCAAAATGTGATATAGTTAGAAAATCTGGAGGCCCAGCCACGTGATGGTGCAAGGATGTGTTAAGGTTGTAGTAGTTATATTGTAATAGTTATAAAAATTTATTTGTGTTTGTAATGAGAATTGTTTCAAGTTTGTTCCATGAGAAAGACAAGAATTAAGAAATAGTCATTAGCCCACAGTTTTAGGCATGATTCGTCCATGTAGCTAGGGGCGGGTCGTGTCACAATATCCTAAGACAAAGAAGCAACGATATTCACCATGAAAGACTTCACCGAGGACGTAGATCCAATGATAAGAGTACGTAAACCCAAATATGACTCACAACCAATGAAATCAATTTCTTGAATGATCTCATAAGATTCGTCTTTATATATGAATTCGACTTCACATGTAGGCTCTACATCATCGTTCAAATTCATCTCCCCCTTGATTTCGATGTCACCTTTAGATTTATGCCCATCTTCAAGATCAATCTCACTTGCTTCGTCATCTTCACTAGAATTATCACATTCATCCTCACTTGTAATTATAACTTCCAAAGGTCCACCTTTATATTTTGTTTTTGCACGAAAGACCTTGAAGGAAAGGAAGCAGGATCAAAGGTAAATCTTTTAACAAGAACTCTAAGGTCTTCAAATTGGGCATCCAATCTTCTGCCAAATCCATCAAGTTATTATTGAAACTAGCCATTAATTTATTTATGACTTTTACAAGTGGAAGACCAAGATGGTTGGCCATAAAAATTAAACTAATGGGTTATAGTGAAAATTCTGAAACCTAGATGATGATATTCAAAGCCTGTGAACAGTAATTCAAGCATGAACAGTAACACTGACGTGAATAGTAGCCCCAATGTGAATAGTAGTATGAACAATAAATGTGTGTGTGTTTTTTTTTAAATACTGGTGAAATTTGATAGGTGATAAAATTGATGGTGGTGGTAGGAAATCTAGGGTTTATGTATTAAACAAGAATAAATAAGGTATAACTAGTATAAGAGGGGAACAAACCACGCTCTGATACCAATTGATAAGGAACGAGGTTCCTCAAATTAAAAGAAAGGAAGGAAGATGTAGATAGAGGAAATGGAAGAAACGATAAAAGAAATTGAGGGGGAAGTAAAGTGAATTTGAGGGAGAAAACAATCCTTTTACTAAAAGATCAAAAATCAATAATAACCAAAATCTGAAAATAGCATAACTAAAGGCTCTTATTTATAGGACCTTAAAATATATTTCTACTAGGAAATAAAATCCTATTAGAAAATAGAATCATAATCCTAGTTTAATAAGAAAATACCAAAACTAAATCATAGATAAAATAGTAAACTATTTATTAGAAAAATAACTCAATTTATGATTTCTCCCAATTTAGAAAGTCAAAATCCCTGATAATAGTCGAAATCCCTAATTTATTAAAATCCCTAAAATCAAATTGAAATCCCTAATTTTATTCCTAATTTTGATCGAATTGGTCCTCACCAATTCTCCCCTGCGTGAAAGAACTCGACTCTTGGCAAGTTGTCAAGAAGGAAGTTGTCAATACACAAGGAAACACCACATCTTGTCTTGCATAAGCATTAAAGAGATGTCAACCCAAATCTTCTCTAGATAGTCAACCCAAATCTTTTCTTGATAGTTGAATTGCACAGGCATACATGATTGAAATTTTGATGATTTGTCAATATCCTTAGACAAAGAAGCAACGATATTCGCCATGAAAAACTTCACTGAGGACGCAGATCCAATGATAAGAGTACGTAAACCCAAATATGACCCATAACCTATGAAATCAATTTCTTGAATGATCTCATAGGATTCTTCTTTATATATGAATTCGACTTCACATGTGGACTCTACATCATCCTTCAAATTCATCTCGCCCTTGATTTCAATGTCACCTTTAGATTCATGCCCATCTTCAAGATCAATCTCACTTGCTTTGTCATTTTTACTAGAATCATCACATTCATCCTCACTTATAATTTCATCTTCCAAAGGTCCACCTTTATATATATATATATATATATATATATATTTTTTTTTTGTTTTTTTTTTTTTTTGCACACAAGACCTTGAAGGAAAGGAAGTAGGATCAAGGGTAAAACTTTTAACGAGAACTCTAAGGTCTTCAAATTGGGCATCCAAGCTTCTCTCAAATCCATCAAGTTTATTGTTAAGACTAGCCATTAATTTATTTATGGCTTTTACAAGTAGAAGATATAGATGGTTGGCCATATAAATTAAACTAATGGGTTAGAGTGAAAATTCTGAAACCCGGATGATGAAAATCAAAGCCTATGAACAGTAAGTCCAGCATGAACAGTATCCCTAGCGTGAATAGTATCCCCAGCGTGAACAATATCATGAACAGTAAGTGTGTTTATTTTTTTTTTCATTGTTGGTGCAAATTGATTGGTGATAAAATTGATGGTGATGGGAAATCTAGGGTTCATGGATTGAACAAGAATAAATAAAGGATAACTTCTATAAGAGAGGAACAAACCACGCTCTGATAGCAATTGATGAGGAATGAAGTTCCTCAAATTAAAAGAATGGGAGGGAGATGTAGATAGAGGTAAGAGAAGAAACAATAGAAGAAATTGAAGGAGAAGTAGAGTAAAATTGAGGGAGAAGACAATCTTTTTACTAAAAGATCAAAAATCAACAATAACCAAAATCTGAAAATAACATAACTAAAAGGTTCTATTTTTAGGACCTTAAAATGTAGTTCTATTAGGAAATAAAATCTCATTAGGAAATGGAATCCTAATCCTAGTTTAACAAAAAATACCAAAAGTAAATCCTAAATAAGATAGTAAACTATTTATTAGGAAAATAACTCAAATTAGGATTACTCCCAATTTAGGAAGTCAAAATCCCTAATTTAGTAAAATCCCTAAAATCAAATTGAAATCCCTAATTTTAATCTAATTGGTCCTACATCAGAAACATTATTAAAATTTCAAGATTTCGTATTGAATTTCAAGATTCCTTATTGAAAATAAAAGATCCTCATTGTAAGTGGTATCATTAATTATCTTTTCTAGTTATTTTATTAATTTCGTCTATATCTTCAGATGTTAATAGATTGAATATCACTTTGCTATATAATTAAATCTTTTTTACTTATAATTTTCTATAGCTAGTTGACTAAGTAATCTTATTTTTTCAAATTCATCCTATGAAAACTAAAAGCTTTCCTATGTCGATCCGTAGGAGGGACAGAGGTAGAGAAACTAAGAATAAACAGAATATAACAGTGTACGTTTGAGTTCCAATTCTATGTCCAAAAGCTTGACCACATAAAGTCTCCAACGCATTACCCATGCCTAGTTCCTTGGCATCAAAAAAATTACATTGTTATGTTGGCTACAGAAGACAAATAAGTTCATATTTAACTCATCTTTTGTGGCCATACATTACTTTAATTACCCCTACCCATTCTCTAAATGAGATATTTGGCACTATTGTCAAAAACTTTTTTCTAAGTATAAACACAAAACTAGTCAATACTAAACAATAATGTAAAAGATGACTAAAAAATATTATGTAAGAATGAGAGAATGCACCCCAATTCTTCTTCAAAGAATCTCTGGCATAAGTATTTTCACTATTTTAGTTTAAGAATACTATCGTTTTTGACATAAACTAATACATGCATTCTCGATTCTTAACATCAAAGCTTTGTTATTCAATTCTCCTTTTACATATCAATATTACAAAATATCGTAAATTAAACTCTACAATTGTTAGTTATTTTTTCTAAAAATCAAGCCATCCGGTTACCATCATGGTTGAATGCCCAAAAATGTAATTCATTAATGAAGATTTTGTGGTATATTACCTCTCTCATTGTTGAATAGTTACATAACCAACCTAAGTGATTGCAACTACATTTAGAATATAGTCATAGACAATAGCATCACGTTTGGTAAGCGACAAATTATAGTATTATTTTGTTACATTGTATTAAATAGTATAACTCATGTATTTGGTTACAATTTTAAATAGCACTAAATAATGCAAAGTACAAATCCTATACGCATATATATTATATTAAGTTATGTGAAGTTAATAGATGACATAAATATTACATTGTATAGTACTAATTCAAAAGAAAAAATAATTCATTTTAATTGAATAATAATAATTTATTGTTATTGATAATTATTTATTTATATTTATAATTTTACTACTTTCTAAAAATACAAAAACCGTACCAGTGGAGTTGTTGGAAGGTAGCCAACATCAGCGTCAACTACAACTACAATTAGGATTTTGATAGCTTTAGCACCTATACATAATTTAGTTATACATCAAATGAATGTAAAAACCGTTTTTAAATAGAGATTTAGATGAAGAAATTTATATGAAACAACCCGAAAGTTTTATAGTGAAATGACAAGAACACAAAGTTTGTAGGTTCGTTAAGTCTCTTTATGGTCTAAAACAAGTTCCAAAACAATAGCATAAGAAGTTTGATGAAGTAGTTTTAAGTTATGGATTTATGATCAATGAACATGATTAGTGTTTATATTATAAGGAGATTAATGGAGCACACGTTATTTTGAGTTTGTATGCAGATGATATTTTGATTATGGATTGAACTTGGAGATAGTAAATGATGTAAAGTCTTATTTGTCTAGAAACTTTGATATGAAAGATTTTGATGAAACAAATGTGATTCTAGGCATGAGAATAAAGAAGACTTCTAGGGGTATTACTCTAGATCAACAAAATTCTATTGAGAAAATATTAAAGAAGTTTGGATACTTTTATTCTAAGCAGGTATCTACTCTTTATGATCCTAAGATTGAGTTAAAAAAGAATCAAGAAGACCCAGTGTCTCAATTAAGGTATTCTCAAATTATAAGATCTTTGTTACACATAGCAAACAAAATGAGGCCTGATATATCATATGCAGTGGGTAGGCTTAGTAGATATACTCATAATCCTAGTGAAGAACATTGGCTTGCATTAGAAAGAGTGTTTAAATATCTTAAAGGAACAATTGATAACTCTTTATGCTATAAAGGATTTCCAAATGTTATTGAAGGGTATAGTGATGCTAATTGAAGAGACCTGCTTCAAGAAACTAGGATACTAGGATGTAGACGAATAGACACACCAATCAAGTAAAATCATAAGTTAGGTGATAAAAATAAGGATAATATGGTCAATCATAGTCTTTACCAAAAAATGGTGGGGAAATTGATTTACTAGTCACACACTCAACTAGACATAGCTTATGTTGTGAGTGTTGTAAGTCAATTTATGCATTCTCCACTAAAATCTCACTTCAAGGCCATCTACCAAATTATTAGATACCTAAAAGCCACATCAAGCCCAGGAGTTTTATTCTGAAAAGGTGATGAATTAAGATTGGAAGCTTTCACTGATGCAGATTGGGGCTCAAATGTGGATAAAAGATCAGCCACTGATTATTGCACATACCTAGGAGGAAACTTAATTACTGGGAGGAGTACGAAACAATCTGTTGTCTCCAAATCTAGTACAAAGGCTGAATTCAAGGTTGTGGCTCATGGAATTTGTAAGTTATTCTGGCTTTAAATTATTCTATCAGATCTTAAAATTTGAGTGAAGAGATCTATGATGCTATATTGTTACTACAAGACAGCAATAAACAGAGCACACAATCCAGTCCATCATATGTAGAAGTTGACCAAACTCTTTATCAAAGAAAAGCTAAATGCAGGCCTGATTTGTACACCATATATCTCCTCAAGCAAACAATTGGCAGATATTCTCACTAAAGGATTATAATCTACAGTATTCCAATAATTTGTATGCAAGCTCAGGATGCAAAATATTTTTGCAATAGTTGGGGGGAGTGTTGGAAATGGAAAAGAAAGTTGTCCAGTTTCAAAAAGGAAGGAAATCAAGTTTAAATGACTAAGTTAGAGAAAATCAAAGAAGAAATCAAATGATTTGAAGCAGAGAATCCTAGGACTTATTATAGAGAATCAAAGGAATTGTTGTACAGTTTTTATTCCTTTTCTTCTGATTTTTTCTCTTTGTTTTTGTGATCTTGTTTACCAATTTTGTCTGCTATGTTTGCATATAAATACTGTACTCTTTCAACAGAATTAATCAATTAAGAAAATATTTTCATTCTCAAAATCTTTCAAATACAAAGAGCAGACTTTTGGCATAATGAAAACTGCAAAAAGCCTAAGACGCTGAGCAAAACCAAGCAGTCAGTCTAAAGGTTAAAAAGCACTTGCAGAGAATTTAACTATTGTTTCCTTCTACCAATTTTGTTTTTTTATGGGTTGGTAATTTAGGTGTAAAACTATGAACAAAAAGTGCTTTATTTTGACTTGGTCAATTGGAAAATAAAACTACCTGAAAATAAAAATGTGATGGTAAGGTTGAGTAATGTAAGTCATCTAATTTGGCCATTTTTACATCTGGCCAAAACAATCAATAACACTGCCACATTGCAACCATTTATCAACTTTTGGTAGTTTCCTTAAAGGCAAAAACAAATGCAATGAAGAAACACATCACAAACAAAATGGCAATTTGTGTATATATACCTTTATTGTTGTTGCAGGGTCACCAGAAAAAAATGCTTTAAGCTTCAGTAAGAACTCATTTTAGTAATGAAGGAACAATTTTAATTAAAGGTGTGCATGGTACCTACCCACCCGCCCGAACCCGACATACCCGTCATGGTATGGTGGAGATAGGGTAGGGTATAAAAAAAATATAGGGTGTAGTATGGTAAAGATTTTGAAAACCCCCCATGGTATGGTATGGTGGCAGGTATTTTTGCAAAACCCGAAAATACCAAACCATACTATACTTCTTTTAAAAAAATAAAAATTATGACACGTGTCAATTTATAATTGGTTATATATAATTTGTATGTGTGAGTGTTATATACACTAATAGAGTATATAATGAAAAGAGTAACCCTAAATCCCTCATCCTCTATCATTTTTCTAGCATTTTGCTTGAATTTTGAAGTAGTAGATAATGTAATTGCTTGAGTATTCGTGTTGTTATAGAATATGTAGTTACATGATATTTTTGTATTGTTATAGATACGATGTTACTTGATTATTTGTGTTGTTATAGAATATATAATTACTTGATTATTTGTATTGTTAAGGATATGTAATTGCTTGATTTTTTTATTTAATACAAACTTTATGAATCATAATATTAAACAATGTCAAAATAAGAACTCAAAGTGTAAAAATCTTGAAAAAAAAGCTATAAATAAACTTTAAAATAAAATACATGGTAAAATATTACCAAATTTTTGTCAATTTGGTCAACTACCCGAAAATACCATACCATACCTGCCTTTACCCTACCATGGGGGATGTGGTATGGTATTTGTATTCAAGAATGGTATGATATGGTATAAAAATCTAAAATCCGACCTATATAGGGTATGGTAATGGTATCGCAATACCACACCATACCACACCATATACACACCCTTAATTTTAATAACCAAATTCCTTTTTCTTCTCCAAGCACATAACTTGAATATATATATATATATATATATATATATATATATATATTAGAATGGGACGACCAATTAAGTAGTGATAACATTTTTTTCTTAATTTCTTAGTAATTACTTTAATGTGTTATACCTGCAGATGGCTCTATAGAGGAAGATAACAGGAAGATAGACCAAACACAGATAGGAAATTATGGATATGAAGTTGTATAAACCATAGGAAATAAATTTTAGTTAAGGGTTCTGTTTGGAAAGAGAGGATAACAAATTGGAACTAGAATGAGAACAAACTTGTAACTTGTGTTAGTAATTAAATATGCTTCTACCTAATGTTGAGATCAATGGTGTAGGAGAAGCATTGCTACATATTAGCAATTAGGGGAAAAAAAATTTGTACTCACCATTATCATCTATCAGTGAAAACCAGAAAAGCTTTAACAATCAAAAAAATGTTTTCATTTATCTTAGCTAAACACTACAACATAGTCACAAAGTTTTATCAAAAATTAAAAAAATTACTATCATATGCAGCCTAGCACAGCCACATTTATGTTAAAATCATGAGCATAAAAACATCTTGACAATAGTGTATATAACACTTACATAGATGAATTAGGTTGCAACAACTTAAGTGATGAACCCGAGTCTACCCCAAAATTAAAGAAAGTAATCTAATTGAAAACTCCATATCCAAAGAAACCCACTAAATGAACAAAAAATTTTAGATCATGACTGATTAAGCATCGCAGCCTCCAACAATTCTTCGTGAGCAATAGCTGATGAAATTTTCTGGAATTCTTTCTTCAAATTATTCAAATTAGACTAGTACTCTCTTAATTTAGCAAGAAGCATATAGCCTTTATATTCGGCTGCAAACTCCTAGCCTCCAGATCCATTTTTTGAATCTAGGCAAAACCAATAGAACTAAAATCACATTAATAGAAATAATTAATAATTATATCGTGGAGCTTCTCAGTAGTTACTAAAAAGTAAAATTTCTTAAAGGAATTACCAAAGAGTCAGCGTCATCTAGCCCAAATTTTATCTCCAAAATCTTCCAAATCAAGGGGGCTGGCTGGGAATCGCAAGAATTAAAAAGCTCTGTACAAATATTTGTTATGCACTGCGGAAGTGATAACCAACAGAATAACCAAAATGCACAACCACAAACTATGCCAGATAATTGAATATAATAGCAACTAAAGAAGCAACCAATCAGCCACAATACAGAAATAGAAAAAAACACCAAGATTTAACGAGGTTCGGTATAAATACCTACGTCCTCGGGCACTGCTGAAGAAACTTTTCACTATCTTCAAAGAGAATTATAAACTTTTGGGCCACAATACAAATTCCACAACTATTGGGCCAAATTGCAATTACCTGAATAGTTAGGCCAAACTGTAATTACCCAAACAATTGGGCAATACTACAAATACCCAAAACAAAGGGGAAAAAACAAATATTATAAACTTTAAGGTCCTTAATGAAAGGCCCTTAAACTATGAGGTCTTATATGTGAGACCTTACAAATAGAGGGGGTGGAAAAGAACTTCCAAATGAGACAACAAAGTGAGAAGACTTGGCTTTAATTTATAAGCCCAAGTCTCTCTAACATAAAGACTCCCACTCCATGTGGGATCCTTGCACATACACACAATGGCTAAAGAGCCACAATTCTAACAATTCTCCACCTTGGCGATTTAGCCATTCCACCATAAGACTCTTCTTTTTCTCTTATTCTCTATCACAGCTGCAACGCCTCCAAATACGCCCAATGTCGCGATCAAACTCGCATAATGTTGATCAAGTCCAAACAATGACTGAACTTGATCGCTGTCACAACCTTAGTCAACATATCTGCGGGATTCTCGGCAGTCTCAATCTTCTGAAGTAAGATTCTCCCTTCATCAATAATCTCCCGCACAAAATGATACTGACCATCAATATGCTTCGTACGAACATGGAACACTGGATTCTTCGCTAAATGGATAGCACTCTGACTATCAGAATAAAGACTAATCTTCTTCTGCCCAATTCCTAATTCATCCAGCAATCCCTGTAACCAAATAGCTTCCTTCACAGCCTTTGTCATTGCCATATACTCTGCCTCTGTAGTAGACAAAGCCACTGTAGACTGTAAAGAAGACTTCCAACTCACTGGTGCTCTTGCAAGAGTAAACACATAACCAGTTGTTGACCGACGTTTATCCAAATCACCAGCATAATCTGAATCAACATAACCAATAGCATACTGACCACATGTATCATCCCTCTCAAAGACTAAGCCAACATCTACGGTTCTCAACAAATACCGTAGAATCCATTTCACTGCTTGCCAATGTCCTTTACCAGGATCATGCATACACCTGCTCACAACTCCAACTGCATGTGAAATGTCGGGTCTCGTACACACCATAGCATACATCAGGCTACCAACTGCATTAGCATACGGAACTCGAGACATATACTCTCATTCCTCATCTGTACTAGGAGATAAAGATGCACTGAGCTTCATATGAGGAGCAAGTGGGGTACTTACAGGTTTTGACTGCTCTGTAATGCCAAACCGCTGTAATACCTTCTTCAGATACTGCTTCTGAGTCAAACAAATCTTGCTTCTCCCTCTATCTCTGCTAATCTCCATGCCTAGTATCTTCTTAGCTTCTCCCAAATCTTTCATCTCAAACTCTCGATTCAACTGAGTCTTCAACTTTGCAATTTCTTCGACATTCGTCGAAGCTATCAACATATCATCAACATACAAGAGTAGATAAATGAAAGAACCATCATGTAGCCTCTAAAAATACACACAATTATCAAATTTGCTTCTTGTGTACCTCTGACCCATCATAAACCGATCAAATCGCTTGTACCACTATCTGGGAGATCGCTTCAAACCATAAAGCGATCTTTTCAGTTTGCAAACCAAATTTTCCTTCCCAGCAACTTTGAATCCCTCTAGCTAAGTCATATAGATTTCCTCTTCCAAGTCACCATGTAAAAATACAGTTTTTACATCCAATTGAACTAGTTCCATATTCATCTGAGCTACCAAGGCCAACGAAATTCTAATGGAAGAATGTTTCACAACTGGAGAAAATACCTCATTGTAGTCAATTCCTTCCCTCTGAGCGTAGCCTTTAGCTACCAACCTTGCCTTGTAGCGGACATCATTCTTGTCAAGAAATCCATCTTTCTTTGCATATACCTATTTGCACCCAATTGCCTTTTTACCCTTCAGTAGTTGAGCTAGCTCCCAAGTTTCATTCTTCTGAAGAGACTGCATCTCTTCTCTCATAGATGTCTTCCACTCATCAACTTCAGAACATCTGACTGCCTCTCTATAAGTGGAAGGAACATCAGCATCTACAATTGGAAGTGCATAGGCCACCATATTAGCAAATCGAGCAGGTCTGCGAATCTCACGTCTTGGCCTATTAACTGCAATAGATTCTTATTGCTGTTGAGGTTCCTGAGTAGAACCCTCTCCATCATCTCCCAAATCTCCCTCTGTCACAGGAGTATCAACATCTGTCTCAACAGATCTAACTGGGTTCAATATCGTCGTTTCAAACTCCACCTGTTGCTGAGTATGCTCCACCTGCTGTGGAGTACCATTCACCTTTGTCTGGTTTTCTGATTTCTTCAACATTGAAGACTTATTAAATGTCACATCTCTGCTGGATACAATTTTCCTCGAACTAGGACACCAAAGACGATATCCTTTTACTCCAGAAGCAAATCCCAAGAAAATCGCTTTCTTGGCTCTAGGATCCAGCTTAGATTCTTTCACATGATAATATGCAGGAGAACCAAAAACATGTAAAGAATCATAATCAGAAACAGGTTGTCCAGACCATACCTCTAATGGAGTTCTATCACCAATAGCAGCTGATGATAGACGATTAATGAGATGACACGCATAAGTCACAGCCTCAGCCCAAAATTCTTTGCCCAACCCAGTATTGGACAACATACACCGAACTTTCTCCAGCAATGTCCGGTTCATGCGTTCTGCCACCCCATTCTACTGCGGTGTACCTCTAACAGTAAAATGACGTACAATACCCTCATCTCGACACAATTTCAAAAACTGATCACTGCAATACTCACCACCATTATCTGTTCTGAGATGCTTGATCTTCTTGCCAGTTTGTGTCTCAATCATCTTTTTCCACTTAAGGAAAACACTAAGTACATCATCTTTTGATTTCAAACAGTACACCCAAGTTCTTCTGGAAAAGTCATCAACAAAAGTAACAAAGTAGTGCCTACCTCCCATAGATGCGGTTTTAGTAGGTCCCCACACATCTGAGTGAACATAATCAAGAATACCCTTGGTATTATGAATAGCGGTGCCAAATTTCACTCTCTTCTGCTTTCCCAGAACACAATGCTCACAAAAATCCAGCTTGCAGGTCTTTGCACCTTTCAATAAGCCTCGTTTCACCAAACTGAATAAGGCTTTCTCACCTGCATGTCCTAAACGCATATGCCACAGTCTCGTGATCTCTGAATCTACATTATTATCAGAAACCATAGCCGCTGATCCAATAACCATATTACCATTATAGTAATACAAGTTATTCCTCCTACTGCCTTTCAATACCACAAGAGCGCCTGAAGTGACCCTCAGAATACCATCTCGAATAGATATACCACAGCCTTTAGATTCCAAGGCTCCCAAAGAGATGAGATTCTTCTTCAACTTCGGTACATACCGAACATCTGTCAGAACTCTAGTCAGTCCATCATGATTCCTCAGTCGGATCGAACCTATCCCAGCAGTATGGCAAATATCATCATTGCCCATATACACAACTCCACAATCAAGCTCCTCAAACTGAAAGAACCATTCTCTATGTGGACACATATGATAAGTACAACCCGAATCCATAATCCACTCATCAGAACCAGAAGTGGATAGGTGACCAGCTAGACATATATCTGACTCACTATCATCCTCACGCTCAACAACACATGCATCAGAAACAGCCTTGCCCTTATCTTTCTTTTTCAATTTAGGACAATCTTTCTTCCAATGCCCTTTCTCACGACAAAAGGCACACTCATCTTTTCCTAATCTACCCCTCGACCAAGATTTTCCCCTTTTTCCCGGTTTCCTACTTTGACTACGCTCTCTCACTGTCAATGCATCTACTGACTCATCTCTATGTTCCCTTTGATCTTTCTTACGAATTTCATAATTCAACAAAGCAGAACAAACTTCTTCAAAAGACAGTTTATCTTTCCCATGGATAAGAGTAATGCACAAATGATCTAATTCATCCGGAAGTGAGCCAATCAATAGCATAGCCTTAATTTCATCTTTGAAGGTTTCATCTAAGTTTAACAAATCAGCAATTAACTTATTAAACTCATCAATGTGAGAACTGATGCTCGTACCTGGTTTCAACTGGAGACGGAACAATCTCTTCAATAGATACAGCCGATTCTCATTGCTTTTCTTTATATATTTGTTTTCCAGCGCCTTCCACAGTTTGCTTGCAGATGTCTCTTTTGTGAACGGATACTTCTGTTCTCTACACAAGCAAGAGCGAATCAACCCACAAGCTTTTATATTCAGCCTGTCTCAATCTCTTGCACTAATATCTTCTGGTTTTGTTTCTTCCAGAACAATATCTAAATCCTGCTGATACAACCCGTCCAACACCTCACTCTGCCATAAGCCGAAATTATTTCGACCATCAAATTTTTTAACATCTATTTTTGCATTTGTCATAGTCACTGTCTTCTCTGATACAGTTGACGATGAAGCCATCACTGCCTCTCACAAATAAGCTCGATACACAAATCACCAATAACCAAGCTCCAAACAGACTATTATATTCAATAACTAGCAATCCAAATTCAACAGCCCAGAATAGTAGTAAGTGCTTTAATGAAATAGCCACTAACTACCCACAACCTTAGGCTCTGATACCAATTGTTATGCACGGCGGAAGTGATAACCAACAGAACAACCAAAATACACAACCACAAACTATGCCAGATAATTGAATATAATAGCAACTAAAGAGGCAACCAATCAACCACAATATAGAAATAGAAAAAAACACCAAGATTTAACGAGGTTCGATATAAATACCTACGTCCTCGGGCGCTGCTGAAGAAACTTTCCACTATCTTCAAAGAGAATTACAAACTTTTGGGTCACAATACAAATTCCACAACTATTGGGTCAAACTGCAATTACCTGAATAGTTGGGCCAAACTGTAATTATCCAAACAATTGGGCAATACTACAAATACCCAAAACAAAGGGGAAAAACAAATATTACAAACTTTAAGGTCCTTAATGAAAGGCCCTTAAACTATAAGGTCTTATATGTGAGACCTTACAAATAGAGGGGGTGGAAGAGAATTTTCAAATGGGACAACAAAGTGAGAAGACTTGGCTTTAATTTATAAGCCCAAGTCTCTCCAACACAAACACTCCCACTCAATGTGGGATCCTTGCACATACACACAATGGCTAAAGAGCCACAATTCTAACAATATTATCCACAGTTATTGAAAAATTTTGCAATTACGTGAGGGAGAAAGAAAAAAAGGGATTTTATAGAGAAAAAATCAGAAACTTTTGAAACACAAGATAGAATTGAGCTACTCACTAGACGAAAAACTGCTCCATCTCGTCGTCGACATAAACGAGGACGTGGCCCTGAGGGACACATTTGGAGTTAGCAAAGCAGTGGCTGGCGGAGTTGGAGCTGGGGCTACATAGGCGACAGGGTTGTGAGTGGAGTTGCTTCATTGCGACAGCTTGGAGAAGTGAATTGTGAATAAGTGAACATTAAAGAGAGAGGTTGCTTGCAAGGAGAGAAAATGAGGGAGAAAATGGTGAGTGAGAGACGCGAGTGAAGAGAGGAGCAGCTGTTTTAGACACACAAAAAAAAGGAACTAGGAGTGATCTTCTCCTTAGGGCAAGAATAGAGAGAATAAAACATGAGGGAGGGCTCGTGGCATACATTGTGAGACTTACTGCGATGGCGATTGACCACCGCAAAGTTTTGACATTTACTGTGGTTTTTAAAAACCGCCATAAGGGGTTATAGTTAAAAAGCCATTTTCTCGAGTGTATATTGTTTATCTCAAATTCTATAGTCGCATGCCAAGGGACGCACGTGACGCTACCTTAATCCTAGAGGTTATTTATTTAATCATTCGTGTTAAGATATAAAACACGGATCTAATATGATTATTAAACGTGTTACCCACGTATTATAATCGTATCATATTTAATTTACATAATTTACTTAATTGTTTAATCTAGTTATGCATAATATATTATATTCTATATATTTAAATCAATTAAAATTATTTTTAGAATATAAACCATTGTTAGTATAAATATTATTAAAATCATCATAATTTATTATTTTATAAATTAATTTATTTTATAATACAAAAATTTCATTTTTATAATATATATGTTGTAAGTAGGTAATAATTTATATTATTGAATGAACTTACATATTAAGGATAGACAAAATATATTTAACTATTCGTGTCATTAAACGGGTTAGCGTGTTAATCACATTCAACACGAATCCGACCCATTTATTAATCGTGTATCGTATTCGTGTCGTGTTCGTGTTGTGTCACAAATTCCCACCCTTACTTAATCCTCACTTGCGACCTATTGATACTTGAAGTGAAATTATCTACTATTAATTTGCATAAATTTTAATGTAATGAAGGATATGATATGTAACATTAAATGATATGTCAACAATACATAGAATGACATAATATTTGGAATGAAAAAATTCGGGATTCTATTTTAGATGTATAATATTACTCTTCAATTAATTAAAACCCCTTTCATATATTGATGATTCTGCGCTTTGTGCTTTCCAACCATGTTTCGTTTGAGTTTCTACAATCAATTAAATCTATTTCCACACTTAATATAATTTGTCTACAAAAGCATACACCTTTACGATGTAAACACTGACTTAAGTTGCTTAATGCTAGGATAAAACTGGAAATAAAAGTTTTTAAGTTTGCCTCCATCTATTCCCACATATTCCACCATTGATCTACATTTTTCAAAGAGGATAAATTTGAGGGAACCACTTTTCAAAATCATTTTATTCAATTTTGAGGAAATATCTTTTCATTATAAGTTTTTTTATAATATAATATTGTATTATATTACATTCTATGATGTATAGTACTAAAAATATTACTATGCGAAAATTAAATTATGTATATATTGTATATTTTGAAACAAAAAAATTAATAAAAATATTTAATGCTTAAGATATATGCTTTGAAACGTTTAAGGTCAGTTTCTGAATCTAAGCACATGATGTTGGGAATCAAGCCTTAGGATTCTCAAGGGCTAGGCCCCAGGAAGCTCGAGGTTGAACTTGTACACCAATATGACCCAAAGGTGCTACTCTTACAAACTAGTTATATAAACTCATCTATATAATCTGGTTTGGCATGTTGTATGATTATCACATTATCCATCTTAATTAATATAATTTATTATTAGTATTTATTTATTTAATCAATGCATTTATTTATCCAATAATAAAATGTTTTGTCCATTTGTATGAGTAAGTTTGTATGAAAAGTTTGTAAGAGTAGTATTACTCATAGAACAAAAGTTCATTTATTTGCATCAAGTTTTCACGGACTCATCTAAGACTTACTTAACAATTATACTCAACATAAAATAAGAACTTTGGCTCGATCATCATGATATAAGGAAAAAAAAAAGATTTTCATTGTATCACTCGAATAAGTGTCGTAATTAAAGAGATTAGGGTATCTTATAGTTATAGCAGATTCATGCATAATTTGTAAAAGAGGATTTTACTTTGTAATCATAAAATACTTGCTTAAATGGTTATATCAAAAAGGAATTGTGTTAAAGATTTCCAATAAGATCATAAAAATCGTATATAGAGAGTGGAAAGAATCAACCAAAATGTTTGAATGGAGTTATTTGAAGAATGAACTCTTAGAATGTAGAATGAACGTGAAAGTTATCAAAATGAGCAAAAGTGTTCAATAAAAAAATAATAAATTTTAAAAAAATTAATTCTTCTTCCTCAGTCGATTCTTTTTTCTTTTTCATTCTTGCGACATGACAGATTCGAAGTCAATAATAATAGTAGTAGTAATAATAATAATATATTATTATTATTTATTAAGAATGATTTAAAAAAATTTTTAATTAGTATTATAAAATGTAATTTTAATACTGTTGAGTCTCACTTTTACAATAACAGTACAAAGATTGATTTGGCCCTTGGCAAGAATAGATAAATTACATAAACACCCTCTATCCTTATGAAGAAGGAAAGGTCCAAAGTGTCTTTTGCCATTGAGAGAATTTTGCCTGGATTCGAGAAGCTAGTCCACGTCACCTCAAGATTGCTGATCGAATAGGAAGTGGCATGTTGCAAATATATGATAGGAAACATCATAAGGAAACAAACCAAGGATCTTGGAGAGTACTTGGTGGTGGGAGCAAACAAAAGAAAGAAGGGATAGTAAACTATGACGTTGACCTAATGACTGATATACATGGTCAATTAAGATTTGTCTTATGTTTGAGAGAGTGCCTGCGGATGCTCGGAATTGGATCCTTCTCGTTGTGATGGATCAGAATATGTATTGGTGCTTTAAACAAACAATTATGCTTACCCATTCGATTAAATCCCTAGAAGGAATGACTCTAGTAGAAGGAATGATTCTAGGGCAATTGATAGGATAACAGTGAAGGAAAGTGGTTGATATACGACTGGATGACTGATGAACATGTTTCTGGATGATGCATGAGTAAGGAGGAATAGATCTAACTATTATATAAGCTCAAACTGAAACCCTAGGTGGCCTATTTGCACATGGATGATCGTGTTTAGGCTTGATTCTATGGTGGGTGTGATTTAGACGAGTGATGAATGTGTTTAAGTAGTATTTTGGGTAAGGAGGAATGACTACGAATTAACTCTTAAGGTTTGTATGTATGATTATGCTTGATTCTTGTACCAAGGCTTTGTATATGATTTTGATGAAATGAATGTAATGCTCCTATTTATAGTTGATAGATGAGTGTTGTAGATAAACCTAATTTAGCTAGGATAATGATAAATATCTTATTTATCTAATGATTGGGATAATGCAAGGGAAAAGGCTAAGGTAAAATAGTTAATATATATCTAAGTAATAATGTATGAGATATTATATATGATAATGCATGGGATAAACTAAAATGATTTATTTAGATTTATAATAATGATAACGTATAATTTACATGGATAATGCATGAGAATGACTATAATCTAATCAATCTCAATTTACCATCTTGCACTCCTTGAGCCTTGATTTGTTATTTGACCAAAGTACCCCCAAATGAGCTTTGGATTTAACAAATTGAGCTAAAGTGGACCTCTTTTCTCTTGTTTATGCCAACCAAACCACAACCCACCTAAGAGCCTCATGGGTGACTTGGGTCCACTTAGCCTGAAGGATCAGGTTCAGCATCAGAGTCAAATTCAGAAACAGATTTATCTTATTTGGACTAAGGATACAAATAACCCAATTGCATGATAAGCTAGCTGGACTTTTAGTTTTCTGGGTTATAGCTTGATGAATAGCCAAGCTATCTAGTCTTGGGCTATTAAAGTGTAGCATCATAGGCTTTGCATGTTGCATCTGTTTTATAGCCCCTAGACATGAGTCTGTTTTATAGTCCGCAGTCTTTGCATGATGTTGACTTAAGAAGGTTGCATGGGTTTGTTTGGGTCGTTGTCATTGACCCATTGGGCGTGAGCAAAATCGAGCATCAAACAAATACCGCCTAATTACATTGCATGATTTATTATTAGAGTTGTTCTATTTAGCCTCCATTTTTTAACTTTTCAACCCCCATTTCTAAATGTACTCTATTAAAACTTTTAAATCTCTAGATTTTTCTCATTAGACTCCAATTATTCTCAAATTACCCTTCAACTTACTGAGATGACTTCTTCTAATGTCTGTGAAATAATTACTATGAAGTTCTAATAATAGAAGATGGAAGGAGATAACTCTCCACAAAAATCATCTAAGAAAATCAAGAGAAAATCTCTAAAAATTTCTAAGAAGGCAAATTGTTTAGAATTCTTCCACTTGATAGCTTGGGGAAAAGTTCTATCTCTCTATTTTTTAATTTTTTAATTTCGATACAAGATAAAAGTTAGCAAGTTGGAGGACTGCTTTATGTTATAATTCATGAGAACTTAGAATATTTGGTCTAGGCTTTGGCAAATTGCAGAGGATGTCATAAAAACAATTTTGAGAATATGGCATAAAAAATGGAACGTGATATTCCATATTTTTAAAACTTTAAAAACAAGAGTTTGGTTTTTCTTTTTCTTTTTTAAAAAGAATTTAGGGTTTATTGCAAATTGTTTCTCCATGGTTTAAAGAATAAGATAGCTTATTTAAATTAGATTTGTTGTTGAAGAGTTTGAAATAGTATTTATATAAAACATGGTGTATTTAGAATTTTTATATTTTGGTAATTTTGTTTTAGGGTAAAATTGTCAAAAATTATAAAAATCAAAATGGGGATCAAGAGTTAGAAAGTGAGGGCCAAATAGAACTACTCTTATTATTATACATGAAGTTTTTCTTTGTATTACATAAAGAGTTAGACTATACGAACTTAATTTTTGACACAAATTATTAACCATTAATTCATTGCAATCTAGTAATTGAAAGGTGATAAATTGGCAATCTAAAAAAGAAAATAGTTCTCACTCATAACCATTGGATTACAATGGATCAATGGCCAATAATTTGTGTCAAAAAATCAAGTTTAAAATTTAAGTTCAAATAGCTTGAGCCCGAAATCTTAAACCATATAAATATTTCATGCGGAATGGGATACTTTAGATTAAATTTTTGACATAAATCTAAACTTAAATTTTCAACCATTCATCTCATTGGATCCAATGGTTAAGATCAAAAGTTGAAAATGCAACCAACACATCAAAATGTTAATACCATTGGACCAACATGAATCAATGATTGAAAATTTAAGTTACAATTCTAAATAAAAAATTTAGGTTGAAATATCCCATCTCTTGACGTATATACCCATTAGACCTTAAACAAGAACCATGTTATTTATGAAGAACCTAACAGTCGTTTATTAATTTAATTATTTGATTCAGCGATTATTTAGTAAAGAATGTATATTTTTATTTCTTTCAAAATTCACTAGAGTTTTTTCAGTTTTTATGTAAACTTGAGACAAGTCTCCTGTATGTCACAGCCCGCCCAATTTGCTTGCTAGAATGGCCCAAAACGTGCACAAAGGCTTGGCCCGATTTCTAGAAGACTTGCAATCCAAGCCCATTTTCTAGAAACTCTAAGCAAGTCAAATATATATAATTCTCACATGTAAATATACAATGTCAATGGTAGTTCACCTACCACACCTAAGTTAGGTAGGACTCATTTATGGCCATTGGATGTATTAAATCCTAGCCATTCATTTGGGAGGTGGATTAGTATAAATACCCCTCCAAGGCTCATTTGTAAGCATCCAAGCTAATCCAAGCAATTTCAATACAAAGCATTGTAAGAGTTCTCTTGTGTAATACAAAGCTCATTTGCATTAGCAATACTTGCCTCTAAGTTCCTTCTCTTCTTCTAGCCTCTAAAGCTCTTTTGGCTCAACGGTCCTAACTTCTCCTTGAGCGAGAAGCAAACTTCAAGGCTTACTTAGCAACTTTCGGGTTCAAGTTGTCTAAGTGCCGCACGAGCAGCTGCGCTAAACTCTAAGCTCGTGACAGTTGGTATCAGAGCCAGGTTCGAGCACAAGAGCAAATGGCATCTGACATGGAGATGAATGTGGAAGAGCAAGTCCGCGGACGTGAGGAACAACCTCAACCTCAACCACGCCCACAAGGAAAACGAGGTAAGTCCAAAGCTCTCTCCTCGGAATCCTTAGAGCCTCGTGTTGCTAGCATAGAGCAATCTCTTTCGAGTATGGACAATACTATCGAGGGCCTCTCCGATCGTCTCGAAGGCCTAGAGACGGATTATGGAGAGATCACCCAAGCAACAAAGTCCACAATACTCGAATTTAGTGAGAACCTCACACGAGAGCTCGCTAGCTTACGAAGCTTTGTGGAGCATGAGTTGCGTGCCATTCGTGCGGAAGTGGAGGAATCACGCACGGAATGGGAGAAACACCGTTGCGAACGTGCTAGCCCTTCTTACTCAAGTCCTAGTGGGCTAAGCAACATGCAAGTGCCAACTCCCGCTACATACCATGGCACTCGCAACGCCACGGAAGTCGAAAACTTCCTATTCGGCTTGGAGCAATATTTCGAGGCGAAAGGTGTCTATGATGATGCTTCAAGAATAGGCATTGCGCCTACTTTCCTTCGTGATGCAGCCCAATTGTGGTGGCGTCGTAAGCATGGCGACGCGGGCAAAGGCATCATCATCCTCCGCACATGGGAGGACTTCAAGAGAGAACTACGGAAGCATTTCTCTCCAAGCAATGCGGAAAAGGAGGCAAGGGGTCGCCTCCGCCGTTTGAAGCAAAGTGGCACCATTCGCGAGTACATCAAAGAATTCACCACAATCATCCTTGAAATTGAAGGTATGTCCGAAAAAGACTCCCTCTTCTACTTTCTTGATGGGCTCAAAGATTGGGCAAGGGTTGAGCTTGAGAGGCGTGGCGTGCAAAACCTTGATGACGCCATAGCCGTGGCCGAATCCCTTGTTGACTACACATCCCAATCGAAGGAAAGAAAGCCCAACCATGCCAAAGGAGGGGGAGAGCGGAACGCCAAGAAAGGACATGACCGAAGGGATGGTGGTGCGCGCAACGCTTTCAGAGGGGACAAACGAGATACGCCTAACAAAGGTAAGTTCGAAGCCCCTAAACCTAAAAGTCCTTGTTTTATATGTGATGGTCCTCATTGGGTTCGGGATTGCCCAAAGAGGAAGACTCTCAATGCCCTTGCCGCTCAACATGAGGGCGTAAACAATGAAGAGCCACAAGCGGGGATGGGTTCTCTCCGCACAATTGGCGCACTCAAAAGACCCACATCTATGCAAAAGGGTCTTATGTATGTGAGCGCCACAATCAATGGCAAAGACGTGCGTGCGATGCTTGACACGGGAGCCACGCACAACTTCGTTTCGGAGGACGAGGCCAAACGGCTAGGCCTCAAATACACCAATGGAGGTGGCACCATCAAGGCGGTAAACTCACCCGCCAAGGCAATCTTGGGAGTGTCCAAGGCAACAACGGTACAACTTGGCACATGGAACGGTAAGCTTGATTTCTCCATTGTTCCCATGGATGATTTTCAAGTAGTGCTTGGCATGGAATTCTTCGACCAAGTCCATGCTTTCCCCATACCATCTTCCAACTCCCTCAACATACTCGACGGGAGTCATTCATGCATGGTGATGGCGGAGCGTGCAACAAAAGTTGAAGGCAAAATGCTCTCCGCACTACAATTCAAACGGGGAATGAAGAAGGATCCAAGTTTCCTTGCCACCGTTCGAGAACTAAACGATGGAGAGGATGTTGCCATTGCCAAGGACCCAATGCCAAGGCAAATCCAAGCCATCCTTGAGAAATACAAGGATGTCATGCCCCAAGAACTTCCAAAGAAGTTGCCTCCACGACGGGAAGTGGATCATGAGATCGAGTTGGAGCCCGGTGCAAAGCCTCCAGCCATGGCGCCTTATCGCATGGCGCCACCCGAACTTGCGGAGTTGAAGAAGCAACTCCAAGATTTACTTGATGCGGGTTACATCCAGCCCTCCAAAGCTCCATATGGTGCACCCGTCCTCTTCCAAAAGAAGAAGGATAGATCTCTCCGCATGTGCATCGACTATCGGGCACTCAACAAGGTAACAATCAAAAACAAGTACCCAATACCTTTGATTGCGGAGTTGTTCGACCAACTTGGGAAGGCTCGATACTTCACCAAGCTTGATTTGAGATCGGGGTACTATCAAGTGCGCATTGCAAAGGGTGACGAACCAAAGACCGCGTGTGTAACAAGGTACGGTGCTTATGAATTTCTTGTTATGCCATTCGGTCTCACCAATGCACCCGCCACCTTTTGTACTCTCATGAACAAGCTCTTTCATCCCTATCTTGATCGGTTCGTGGTAGTCTACTTGGATGACATTGTCGTCTATAGCACAACTCTTGAAGAGCATGTGCGACATCTCCAACAAGTCTTCCAAGTCCTCCGCGACAACGAGCTTTATGTCAAGAAAGAAAAATGCTCTTTTGCACAACAAGAGGTAGAATTTCTTGGCCATCGAATTCGGGATGGGAAGCTTATGATGGATCAAGCGAAGGTGAAGGCCATTCAAGAATGGGAGCCTCCAACCAAGGTACCCGAACTTAGATCTTTCCTTGGGCTGGTTAATTATTATCGGCGATTTATCATGGGCTATTCAACCAAAGCCGCCCCACTCACGGATCTGCTCAAGAAGAACCGTTCATGGCATTGGTCCGAAGAATGCCAACGTGGCTTCGAAGAATTGAAGAAGGCCATATGTGCAGAGCCGGTAATGATGTTACCCGACCACACCAAGCCTTTTGAATTGCACACGGATGCATCCGATTTTGCCATAGGGGGAGTTCTCATGCAAGAAGGGCACCCTATTGTATATGAGAGCCGCAAGCTCAATGATACGGAGCGGAGATATACGGTCCAAGAAAAGGAGATGACCGCCATCATCCATTGCCTACGGGTTTGGCGACACTACTTGCTTGGTTCCCACTTTGTCATCAAAACCGACAATGTGGCAACAAGCTATTTCCAAACTCAAAAGAAGCTCAGTCCCAAGCAAGCAAGATGGCAAGATTTCTTGGCGGAGTTCGACTATAGGCTCGAGTATAAAGCGGGCAAGGCAAATGTTGTGGCTGATGCCCTAAGTCGCAAGGCGGAACTTGCCACCCTAAGTGCAAGTCGTCCACAAAGTGTGCTCATTAACCGCATCAAACAAGGCCTAGAGCACGATCTCTTAGCCAAAAATCTCTTGAAGTTGGCAAGTGAGGGGAAGACACGACGCTTTTGGCTTGATGAAGGCCTACTCCTCACAACCGGGAATCGCTTGTTTGTGCCAAGACATGGGAACTTGCGGAAGGAAATCATCAAGGAGTGCCACGACTCTAAGTGGGCTGGTCACCCAGGTATGGCACGAATCCTTGCGCTCGTGCAAGATTCTTATTATTGGCCTCAAATGCGGGAAGACGTGAAAGGCTATGTCAGAACTTGCCTTGTGTGCCAACAAGACAAGGTTGAGCACCAACGTCCAGCGGGTTTGCTAGAACCCCTACCAATTGCGGAAAGGCCATGGCAAAGTGTGTTGATGGACTTCATCGTGGCCTTGCCAAAATCCGAAGGGTACGGGAGCATCATGGTGGTAGTCGATCGCTTTAGCAAATACGCCACCTTCATACCCGTTTCTACGGATTGCACAGCGGACGAAGCCGCTCGAGCATTCCTCAAACATGTAGTGAAGCTATGGGGAGTTCCACAAAACATTGTAAGTGATCGTGACCCTCGCTTCACCGGTCGATTTTGGGGAGAACTCTTTAAATTGTTGGGGACCGACTTAAGCTTCTCTACAAGCTTTCATCCCCAAACCGATGGGCAAACCGAGCGCATAAATGCCTTGCTCGAGTTGTATTTAAGGCATTATGTGAGCGCTCACCAACATGATTGGGCAAAGTTGCTTGATGTTGCCCAATTCTCTCATAACCTCAAAGGAGCGAGGCAACGAGGCAAGAGTCCCTTCGAGATTGTGACGGGACAACAACCAATGACTCCACATGCCATAGCCTCGACATATGGAGGAAAGAGCCCCGCGGCCTATAAGCTTGCAAAGGAGTGGCACGAACAAGCTGACATCACAAGAGCATGCTTGGACAAGGCCGCCAAAAAGATGAAGAAGTGGGCGGATACAAAGAGACGGAACCTCACATTTCAAGAGGGGGACTTGGTACTCGTCAAGCTCCTACCCCAACAATTCAAATCACTTCGAAAAGTGCACAAGGGGTTGGTTCGAAAATACGAGGGTCCTTTCCCAATTATCAAACGAGTGGGTGAAGTCTCTTACAAGGTACGCTTGCCCCCTAACCTCAAGATCCATCCGGTCTTTCATGTGAGCTTCCTCAAGCCCTATCATGAGGACAAGGAGGATCCAAGTCGAAGCGACTCCAAACGAACACCCACAGCCGTCGTCACCTCATTCGACAAGGATGTAGAGTACATCCTTGCGGATCGAGTGATTCGAAGGAGAGGAGTTCCACCATACACCGAATACTTGGTGAAGTGGAAAAACCTTCCGGACAGTGAGGCAAGTTGGGAACGCGAAGATCTCTTGTGGCAATTTGGCGAGCACATCCAACGCTACAAGGATGAGAGCGCGCCGAGGACGTCGCGGAAATAGGTGGGGGAGGATGTCACAGCCCGCCCAATTTGCTTGCTAGAATGGCCCAAAACGTGCACAAAGGCTTGGCCCGATTTCTAGAAGACTTGCAATCCAAGCCCATTTTCTAGAAACTCTAAGCAAGTCAAATATGTACAACTCTCACATGTAAATATACAATGTCAATGGTAGTTCACCTACCACACCTAAGTTAGGTAGGACTCATTTATGGCCATTGGATGTATTAAATCCTAGCCATTCATTTGGGAGGTGGATTAGTATAAATACCCCTCCAAGGCTCATTTGTAAGCATCCAAGCTAATCCAAGCAATTTCAATACAAAGCATTGTAAGAGTTCTCTTGTGTAATACAAAGCTCATTTGCATTAGCAATACTTGCCTCTAAGTTCCTTCTCTTCTTCTAGCCTCTAAAGCTCTTTTGGCTCAACGGTCCTAACTTCTCCTTGAGCGAGAAGCAAACTTCAAGGCTTACTTAGCAACTTTCGGGTTCAAGTTGTCTAAGTGCCGCACGAGCAGCTGCGCTAAACTCTAAGCTCGTGACATGTAGCTAAATTCACAGTACTTTCGTGAACTCCAGTCACACAAGATTTAGTCCCCCATTCATATTAGTGGCCTTCCTCTTGGCCCAGCAACAAACTTGAGTCCCTTTGAAAACTTTGAAGGAACTTGCTGTGAAAATACTACTATGCCTTTTGGATTAATGGGCGTTACGCAAGAAAAAGCCCATTAGTAAGATTCCTTGATCTTTATTCTGCAACTTCACACGCTTTTGTTGATAAACTCTCTTCCTTGTACCCCTTTGTGTGGCACTTTCTTGCAGATGTATATATGCAGAGAGTTGACAAATTTATAATGGAATCACAAGTTACTAAACATATAAATTTAACTAATGTCTGTTTGTAGAAACCTTACGGCGGGAATCAGTGAATTTAGATTACAAACTTATTCCCTAGTGAGTGGAGAATTAGAGTTAAGAAGTGCTTAGATTAAAAATATTTTGTAAACAAGTAAAGTCCAAGCGACATCCAGATAAATATTCCTGAGCTAGCAGTAGGAGCTGTCTTTAGAATTGAGAACAAAAAGTGATTGGCATCCAGATGAATGAAGACTTCTTTTGATAGTTACAACTAGCCTGCCAAAGAAAAGATCAAATAATGCTCCTAAAGTGCTTTTTCTTGCGAATAACTCCCAACACATTATAGGAACTATGAAATTCATTCTTTCAGGGAAGAGGACCTGTATAGCTTTTGAGAATACTCATCAACTGCTGATGCTACATTGAGAAGAGAACCCTCTTGGCCATATGATCTCTCTGCTCAACCCCATTGTCACAAGCAATATTTCACACTTCCAACGGGAAAAAATTGAAAATAGCTCATCAATATAAACTTAATTTGCTTACTCATATTACTCCATTATCTATTGAACATCTTCCTTCAAATATCCTTTCCCTGGCTTTAATTGCCTGCAATTATAATGAGACAAACCCTTAGCAAAATGAGAATTCATATATAAAAAGGCAAAACATGATTTTGAATGATCATTGCATAGTCTCGAAAGAGATAAGAATTATTTATAGTTTTTTTTGTTTTGATGGACTTATGTGAAATATGAAGCTTTCAAGGGGTTTAAGCTGGATAACAGACCTGTTTTTCCCAATTTGTACAACTTGTTATAATAGCAAGCAGCAGAGTTTGAGTAAAAGCACCGGCTTGTACTCCAATCCAAAGGCCTGTTCCTCTTATCTTCACCCAGAAACCCAAAGTGGCAGCAATCGGAATCCCACACAGATAAAAGGCCCCAAGATTCACAAACGCCCCTATGTGCTGCCAACCACATCCTCTTGCAACACCTGATGTTAAAAAACAGTAGAAAAACAACATAAATATAGAATCATGTGAAAATTCGCAATTTTTATTAAATATCAGAATGACCAAGTTGGTTTTAAAATCCATTAAAAAAAATTCAATTGAAAAAGAGGTTTCTGATGAATTTTTAGGGAAATGATGCTCACAAATATTTAAACTACTTGAATCTATATTATTTCCACCGAAAACACATATCCAGAACAGAGAACTTAACTATTTAAAGGTTAGAAGAAGCCAATTTAACCTGAAAGGACTCCTTGTATGCTGTCCATTATGACAGACAAACAAACAAGAGGAGAAATGGCTGTGACATAATCCACAACTTCCTTCTCATTGCTGAAAACGTAACCAAAAACGTGCCGGCAAGCAAACAGTGTTGCGCTGACAATGATGGCCTCTGTGACTGCTAAAAACATCACAGCAAAGACAGCTATACGGGCCTTTTGCGGGTTCCCAGCTCCCAATTCATTTGAAGCTCTAGTACTTCATGAAGAAATACATAATAGTTAATTTACTAAATATAGAATCAAATATTAAGCATTGCATACATGTATACATTTGTTAGAACAAACCTTGCAGCAGCACCAAGTCCATATGGTATCATATACAGGGTTGAAATAGTGTTGAGACTGCTCATAGAAGTGGAAAACAAAGATCAGTGTATCTTGATTTGAGAATAAATGTAATTCCTATACATGAAAATTAAAAATGTCCATCTCTTTCAAATAAGAAACTCTCTAGTATGATTGATGTACTGCATTGTCATGTTTAGGTGCATACATCCATTCGAGGAAATATTGAATGATTGAGGAGCGAAAATTGATGTATGCTTGGTAATGATTCATAGGATTGTTATACCATCTAACTATAATGACATGATATATTTCACTTCCTAAAGAATTTCTCTTCTCTTAAAGAATTATCAGACAACATACCATACAGATAACACTGAAGTTTCAAGCTGTGGATTTGGTAAAAGCCCTGACATCAAGATAAGTAGCTCAAATGACCACCATTCGAGGCTGCAGTGACAAACATTAAAACACAAGCAAAAGTTCAGATGTCTGAGAAAGAAGAAATGAAACTCATTTTTTAACAAATGAAACAATGAAGACTAGTAATGTACCAAATCATTACTGCAGAAGGAATAGCAAACCGGAAGAACTCTCCAATTCCTTGGAACAATTCCATGGAAATTGGAACTCGGGTTTTTGCACAAGCCGAAGAGTACTTCATGTATAATCCCAGGAAAATCACATTCAACCAGTATGATATACCAATGGCTACTGCTCCTCCAAGGTTACCAAGTCCAGACTTGAATACTAAAGCCCAACAGAGAGGTATATGCATACAAAGACTACCACAGGAGCTCAAGAACATGGGAATTGTCAAGCTTTGTGTCTGGAAGTATCGAACAAGTGGCTGAAGAGTTGCATAAGCAAAAAGTGATGGAACAAGCCAGATTATGAATTTACCAGCTTCATGTGAAATCTTGGGGTCTTGGCCTATGAAAACTAGTAGCTTTCCCACGTTGATCCATAGCAGGGACAGAGGTAGACAAACTAAGATTAAACAGAAGATACCAGTGTAAGTTTGAGTTCCAATTTTCCTATATTGCTGAGCTCCAAAAGCTTGACCACATAAAGTTTCCAGCGCACTAGCCATGCCCAACTGTTTGACATGTAAAAATTACATTATTAAGTTAGCTACAGAAAACAAATAAGTCCATAATTAACATATATTTTGTGGACATGCATGGCTTCTGCCATGCACATTCTCTGAATGCGATATTTAGCACTATTTCAAAACCATCTTCGATATTAATTAGTAAAAAATACATTCTCATTACTTTTTTACAAGAATATTGTTTATTGTTTTTGAAGTACACTATTAATACATGCATTCTCCAATCTTAATAATAATAAAAAGGCTTGTTATTCAATTCCCCTTTTACACAACAATTTCACCAAACGAATTCTTGCAAGTCAGCCTTTTCTCCTAATGGAACTGTGTGCCATCTGGTTAGCTTCATGGTTGAATGCCCAAATATTGCAAATCATTAATGAAGATTTTATGGTATATTACTTCTCTCACTGATGAATCTGCATAACCAACTTAGGTGGTTACAGCTGCATTCAGAATATAGCCATGGACAACAGATTTACAACAAATATGCGAAGATATTAGCAATTTTTCCTATTCAGAAGGACAGGTCTCAATCAGAGTTGTTCCCTTTCCAAGTAAAATATTTTGCCCATTTCCAATGTAGATTGTTCTTTTCAACACTTAAGCAACACGTAATGACAAACAAACTCAACTTTCCAACCTTATTTTGCGAAAAAAGTCATCAACTAGCTGATCAATATAACAGTTACTATATGTTCAAAGTTAATTATATCTTTATTTAACGTTAATTACGTACCTCCATATGATCACAATGATTTATATAATGATATATTTCACATCATTTCTGTATGTTTGATAGAACTTGCAATATTAAAAGATTTTTTTGATACTACAAAATATTTATTAATTTCAATCAAATAATAGAAAACAAACAGAGAATATTATTTTTAAGTATTCTCAATTGGATCCTTTTTCTGAGTTAGACCCGGACCCATTTTTGTCAAATTACGGAAACAGCCACAACTCAGATGGGGTAAAGATAACTTGGAATTGAAAGAAAGAAGCAATAAAGCAAACCGATAAAACTTCCAATAGTCATAATTACACAGATAAATGCTAGGACCAGTCGACCAATAAGGTCACTTTGTAAAGCTACTACTGTTCATAAAAGATGTTTTTATTCCCTACATGCATATAATTCTAAAAGAATAATACAAAAAGCATGCCAAAATCTTAAGATAAACTTAAAATACTGGACTGAAAAAGTTTTCAGATAGTCAAGGAAGGGCTCACTATTTTCTTTTTTTTTTTAAAAAAAAAAAAAAGAACAATAACTCTTAAAATCTGGTATCATAACAAAACGGTGACCTAAAAAGAAACCCCACTTTCCAAAAAAGTCCTATTTGTATTATGATGAGAATTGATAGATTATTATAGTAATTAATTGAAATTGCCTCAAAGTAATAACAGTTTATAGGCAACGTTCAATGTAAATGACTTAAATAAGTAGTTAATATACCAAGTAAAATTATCTCATATGCGAAACCTCTTATAATTGATGAGTGTTTGATAAATTGGTACAATTGTACATAGCCCGATGACTTTATCAGATTTATAACTTGATAATTCTCCCATTAAAAGTGACTCAATCTATCCAAACATATAAAATAGACAAATATATTTATGTACGTTTCCCTCAAAGTATAAACAATATTAGAACTTACAAGAAGACTGAAGCCGGTGACATTAGCAAGAGAGATGGCTATGGCGGTGCTAGAGAGAGCAAGTTCACCAAGATGACCAACCATCATCACTGCAATAACTTGCAGCAAGTACTGAGACAGAGTGACAGCCACCAAAGGGGCTGCTAAGTACCCCAAAGTCTTCACTTCTGTGGTGAAGACTTCACATGTTGGAGGAGAAGCTGAACCTTTCACTATTCTTCCTTTTTGTATTTCTTCACTCCCTTTTTCTAACAAACTCTCTTCCATGTTGCTCTTCTCTCTCTCTCTGTCTGGCTCATGTTAGCCTGCTAGCTAGCCGCCTCTTACACTTCCTTGAGATTGTGGAAACTATGCAGAGAAGGAAGAGAAAGAGACTTTTAAAAGCTTTGCAAGTTTGGATTTATATAGGGAGGATCACGGACCTCGTTTAATAAAATTTTACAGACTAGTGAAAAATGATCTAAATATTATCAGTTACTGCTTAAAACATTGGGATTTATAAAACAAAGTTTTTTACAAAATTTATTGATATAACGACATTTGATCTGGCCGAACCTTATAGTTAGAAACTGAAAGTTAGGAAGCTATATTTAATATTATAAATTTGTTAATTATTTTATTTTAATTATTAAATTTTTGTAAAACAATAATCATAAATTTATATCTAATTTTATATCAAAAATTTGTATTAAAAAATTATTTTTTATTTAAAATAATCAAATTTTAATAGAGATAAATCTTTTAATATAAATTTATAATTATTAATTTATTAAATCTAATGATTGAAATGATTGTCAATCCCATCAATTAAATTTGATAAAATTAACAGTCATAAATTAATATCAATAAATTTTATCAAATTAAAATATCCTTTTTCAATTCTAAATGTTTCTAAAGTTTCAAAAATTATCTAATAACCCATCTCAGATAGTTAATCGAAGACTTTAAGTGATGTGGTGTTATCGTATTGTTTACCACGTCTTCTTATGATTCACAAAATAAAATATTTCACGACACATGTTGAGAAGAGTTTTGAGATAAATATCGGGGAAGGGTATTATTATGCAGCCACTAAATAAGGTGCGAAATTATTGCGGATCGTTGACTTGTTTACCATTATATTAAAGTGGTCCAAAAATATTAAATGTTGATTGAATTATGGAGTAATAAGTTTGCATTCAAATGGAGTTTAGTTATACATTACATTAAACTTGAAGTCGATTTGTAATAAGAAAAAGAAATCCGACAGATCTAAATCAGTAAAGTTAAAAAGAAAATTAAATGTGATGAGGTAGTCATAAATGTGAAGCCAAATGGCGTTTATTTTCATTGAAATCTTTGGCATCATTTGTGAGCTACTTTCATTTGTTTACATCCAATTTAAAGATGTCAAAATTATCCGTGTGAGGTCGGATACCCGGATCCCTGATCCGATATTATAGAGAAATCGTCCGAATTTTTGAGAAGATAGGCCAGGGACAGGGAAAGGAATCCGGAGGAACGCCCGAGACCGGGGACTAGTATTCCCGACCCGATCCCCGTCTGGAATAAATATGAAAATACATTTTATTTTATTTATTTAATTTATGACAATATAAAATCCGACACTCGACGGAATCTGACACTCGACATCATGAAATCTGATACTCGACATCATGAAATCTGACACTCGACAATATAAAATCCGACACTCGACGGAATCCAATACTCGACATGAAATCCGACACTCGACAGCATAGAGAATCCGACACTCGACAGTATAGAATCTGACACTCGACAATATAAAATCCGACACTCGACAAAATCATCTGACACTCGACATTTACATGTCGAGTTGTGTCGAGCTCTATCGAGCGTGTCGAGTTTTATCGAGCGTTTTGGCAGGTTGCTTGGTTTAGCTTTGTTTTTTTACCTTTTTGTATCATATTTAACTATAACGGCATTGTATTTGCAGGTTGAAGCAAATGGCAAATGAATTGTAGACAATAGAGGATGTCTAAACATTGACAGAGGTGGAGTTGTTAAGAGCTTGGAAATGCAGCATTTTTTGAATTGTAGATAATAGAGGATGAAAAAAAAAGTACGTCCAGCTAGTCTATATGTGCAAGAATGTTCAGGGAGTACGACACCACCAGGCTACATCTACTGTTTCAATAAAGGCTCGCAAAAACAAATATAAGTACAATTTTTTAAAAATAAAAAACAGAATTAAAAAATCCGAAGATCATTCCGAATAATTAATATATTTAGACCCAGAATCAAATTACCCAACCCTGAAAATCTCAAAAAAATTTTTGAGACCGGATAATTAAATAATATGCCGGAGCTGAGGCCGGGGATCTCAATCCTTGGCCTCGGTCCGGGATTTTGACATCCCTACTCCAGTTGCTACAATGAAGTTAAAAAGTTGTTTTTAAATTCCTGCTCACTCACTTGTGGACAGAACAATACCGACACAAATTTCTATCAATTATATTCATGTCGTATATCAATTAAGACTATATTCATGTGGAATATAAATATTCAAGCATCACCCAATGAAATGCGTTGAACACAAGAAAATGTGGGTTGACCAAACCAGAGCACGTGTCATTCATTTATATGGACCAACCAACACATAGATTCAAAACTTTAATCTATTATTAAAGCCAGTTGGAGGTTGTTACTTCTTTAATTTAACTCAAAGCAAAAACACTTGAGAGTTGGACTGGAAGAGAAAATGGTGAAGACAAATGCATCATCATCTGAGGCTAGATCCAAAGTATATATCCTTAATCTTTATATGCACAGTCAAAAAATCATGTAGAGGAATGTCTGTCACTCTCCGGTCTCGGCCACGATACGGATTTCTATTCCCCATCCTCAAAAAATTTCTCAGGATTTCGAGCCAGGGAATTTAATTCTCCGGGTATTTACTCGAGTACCCTTTTTTATTATTATTTTTTTTATTCATGTAACTCATCGGCTTGTTACTTACATTTGATTTCCCACTTATAATAAAGTACTTGATCTATCTTGGTGATGTCTTGGCACTTTGTTTAAAGCTTTTGCCCAAGTTCAAACCAAAATAGTGAAATATAAATAAATAAAATAAATAGATAAAAAAAAATAAGTGGTTCAAACCAAAGTAGTGAGATACTAATAAATAAAATAAATAAAATAAGTGGAGATATATATATAATAAAAACCAATACGTCAATAGTTTATTCGTAAATCGATTATTAAAATATTTGTATACGGTAAAATCCCATGTAATCATTGTTAACTTTTATTTGAATTTGTAGATATATCTATTTGTATTGATATTTAGGATATTTATATAATGGTGAAATATTAATTAATTAATTACATGGACATATATATATATATATACACATATATACATATATACATATATACATATATACATATATATATATATATATACATCCAATTCCTCAATTAACGTAAGATAATATTTTATTAAATATTAATTACTAGATAGTAACAAATTAAATTAGATATAGAAGTTCATTATTTGAAATTGAATCAATTTTACTAACATAAATGCATTACATACTTGGTAAATTCAATATAATTAGTTGCAATTACAAGTATTTTCTATTCGGTATAAATTTATTGTTACCTATCTAAAATGATATAATATTTTATATGAAATTAGTTTGATTTTAATTTAGGTAACTATACAACATAAATGATATTAATTAATTTTCTTCCATCCATAATTAAATCTATGACTGTTAAATGAATATGTTAAAAAAAAAAAAAACTAAATACCTTGATAAGATTCCAATAACAATCCATTTTATGAATAAACTATATATACAAAGTAATAATTATAATAATAATTTTTTTGAAAATTTTGGGGACCATGGCGGGGACCTTCCTCCTCGGGTTGAGGAGAATATCCCAATACGTGTCCTTAGGGAAATTTCCTATAATTCTAAGCAATACCCCGGCAAATCTGGGCTGAGGATCCAGGTACCGAATCCCATCAAGGTAACTTTGTCATCCCTAGTCTCTCAAGCACCCGTTACTGCCACTGGTAATTTACTATCACTGCTCAGTTTCATCTTTTCTTCTCCTTTGTCATGCCATGTTAATTTGTTTCTTTGTACCCCAGATCATTTTTTTCTTTATTTTCTTGATTTGTGAGTCAAAGTCATACTTGGGTTTGTTATTTTTTTTTCATATTTTTTCTCATTGTTCTGTTTGATTAATTATCTATTTCTTCAGCTAGTTCATTGAACTGATTTGCTTGATTCTATTTTAATTGTTTTTTACCATATTCTTTTGAATAAGCTTTTTTTACTTAATTAAGTAGAGCATTATATTTAGTATTGTTGGTCATGGATGGAGTAAATTTTAGCTGAATGATTGAATTCTCGAATTGTGACTGTGGATTTGGAATTAATTGGAGAAGTAACGCGTAACACTCCTCTCCTTGGGCCCCTGCAAACAGCCCATAAACAATATCCAGCCCAGCCCTTATTATATAAATGCAATTGAGGAAAAATACAAAAAAAAAAAAAATTGAAAGCAAAAGGGCAAAAAGAAGAGTGGAGACGTAAGCTTGTAGAAAGGCGAGTGGTGCAGCTTCACGTGTGGAGGGGCTGTTTTGACTATTTGGTGTTCACTTAATGATTCCAATGCCTGTAGCTCATAGGATTGTTAGCATTTCCTTTTCATGGTAAGTTTAATAAACTTCAAAATCCAATGAACAAAGTTTCGAACTTGAAGGTTTTTTAGTTATGAATCTTCCTTGTTTGTGGCGCCTGCTGCCTAGCTTTGTTTTATGTTGCTTTCTCCGGAGCGATAATGAAAAATTGCTACCTTTTTCCTTTAAATAAAGATATGTTTACCCTTGAACTTAAGTGATTGAGATCAATATATATTTCTATGTGGTTTTATTGTTGGCAATTAGCAGTGCTGCCCTCTTATGGAAACCTAGACTAAAATTCGTGTTTTCTATCATGAAGCCTGTTGCGTTGTAGTCATCTCTCTTTGTTGGAAATGCTAAACAAGAGTGTGGAACCACTGGGAGTCCTTTGAATTTTCACTTTGGTTTCGGAAAAAGAAAAGGCGAGTAACTGTGTGGGTGTGCATCGGTGAGCTGAAGACATGCCAAAATGGTCTCTAAATTTCACCAAAATCCTTCTTCCCAACCCTAGCATCACCAGCTTCCCTTCACTCACACTCCCAAGTAAGTCCTCTCACCACTGTTTTTCTGTTCTTAATGCAATTCCATCGGAAACCCAACCCCAAATCGACCATCAATCCCGCCACCAAACATCCAATCATATCTTTAACTCTGCTCCAAAATCTGGTTCTTATAAGCTAGGTGATTCTACTTTCTATTCACTCATTCAAAGCTATGCGAGTTCCGGTGATTTTAGGTCCTTGGAAATGGTTTTGTGCCGATTAAAACGTGAGAGGAGAGTGGTTTTGGAGAAAAGTTTTATTTTTATCTTTAAGGCTTATGGTAAAGCGCATATGGTTGATGCAGCAGTTGATTTGTTTAATAGAATGGTTGATGAATTTCAATGTAAACGGACTGTCAAGTCCTTTAATTCGGTTCTTAATGTTATAATACAGGCTGGCTCTTACCGTCAAGCTTTAGAGTTTTATAATCATGTGGTTAATGCCAAAAACTTCAATATTTTGCCTAATATATTGAGCTTTAATTTGGTTATCAAGGCAATGTGTAAGTTGGGATTGGTTGATGATGCTATTGAGGTGTTTAGAGAGATTTCTGTTAGGAAATGTGTACCTGATTTGTATACTTACTGTACATTGATGGATGGTTTGTGCAAAGAAAACAGAACTGATGAGGCGATTTTGCTATTAGATGAGATGCAAATTGAGGGTTGTTTCCCTAGTCCTATTACGTTCAATGTTTTGATTAATGGGCTATGCAAGAAAGGTGACTTGACACGTGCAGCCAAGCTTGTGGACAATATGTTTCTTAAAGGGTGTGTGCCGAATGAAGTGACTTATAACACACTTATTCATGCCTTGTGTGTTAAGGGGATGTTGGACAAGGCAGTTAGTCTTTTGGATCAGATGGTATTAAATAAATGTGTGCCTAATGAAGTTACGTATGGGACCATTATTGATGGGTTAGTGAAGCAAGGGAGAGCTGTTGATGGGGTTCGTGTGTTGGCTTCTATGGAGGAAAGACAATTTCATCTCAATGAGTATATTTATTCAACTCTCATTAATGGGTTATTTAAGCAGGGGATGCCTGACGATGCGATGAAATTGTTGAAGGAAATGATAGAAAAGGACTGTAAAATGAACACCGTAGTTTACACTGCTGTTATAGACGGGTTATGTCATGTGGGCAAACCAGATGAAGCTGAGGAAATTCTCTCTGAGATGATTAATAAGGGTTGCACACCTAACTCTTTTACTTATAGCTCCTTGATGAGAGGTTTCTTTGACAGTGGTAAAAGTCAAAAGGCTATTGAGATTTGGAAAGAGATGGCAAAGAATAACTGTGAATGCAATGAGTTTTGTTATAGTGTTCTCATTCATGGACTTTGTAAGGATGGGAAACTTACGGAAGCTATGATGGTTTGGACACAAATGCTGAATAGAGGATGTAAACCAGATGTCGTGGCTTATAGTTCAATGATTCATGGGCTATGCAATGGTCACTCATTAGAAGAAGCTTTGAAACTTTTCAACAAGATGCTTTGCCTGGAGCCGGAGTCTCAACCCGATGTTGTCACTTATAACATCCTATTAAATGCTTTGTGCAAGCAAAGTAACATCTCTCATGCCATTGATCTTTTAAATAGTATGATGGGCCGGGGCTGTGACCCAGACTTGGTTACATGCAACATTTTTTTGACAGCTTTGAAAGAGAAGTTAGACACACCACAAGATGGGAGAGAGTTTTTAGATGAGCTTGTAGTCCGGCTATTTAAGCGACAGAGAAATTTAGGTGCTTATAAGATTGTTGAAGTGATGCTACAAAAGTTTTTGCCGCCAAAAGCCTCTACTTGGGAAAGAGTAGTTCAAAACCTCTGCAAAGCTAAAAAGATTCAATCAGCGATTGACAAGTGCTGGAGCAATTTGTTTTTCTGATTCTTTTGGTAAGGGCTTTTTCTTGCTATTTTCATTTTGAAAGTTGGGTTATACTCGATTTTATTATTTCATTTAAGCCATCATACCTGCTTTTTTCAAACCATTGAAATTGCTTTATGCCACAATAATTCTTTGGAGTTGAAACTCCTAATATTATTCGAATTTTATTAGCAAGTTTATCTATATTTTCATCAAATACTTTTTTCAAGATAACTTGTGAAGCTTACTTTTATCATAATTGGATTGTATTGACATTGGCATGTAGTTCAATTGCAAAGACTCTGCTTCATAAATTATGTGGAGATTGTGAATGAAACAAAGTTGGCATGCTCCAGTCTTTGGAACAGTGTATTGGGGGAGGCGAAGCAAGGTAAATCAGTATGGTATTCACATATGTGCTTGTAGCAAGTGTCACTTATTGTGTTTGTTAAAATATATATATATATATATATATATATATAGGGCAGGTCCATGGCACCACATTTTAGACACAAATTTATACACACATTATGAGCCATTGGATTGAACCCACTTTCAATAGTTGAGATTTAATCTAACACTTGTCATTTCTGAGGTGCATTAATTATACATGTTAGGCTGAATCTCAATCACTGAAAGTAGGATGATCCAATGGATCACGAATCAGAACATGTTCTGTAGAGTTAAGCTCTAATTTTCGGCAACTATGAAAGGAAAAAAAAATTAAATACAAAAGATCTACAGGTATACAATCAATCCTAGATTTCAATGGAATTTAATTCCTTGACCCTTGATTTCTGAGTCAGTCAAATCCCTAAGAATCTGCCAAAACTAACCATATATATATATTAGTTACCTGTATTTAATGGTTGAGATAGTTGATGAGTTGACGTATTGACATCATCAAATGTAATTTTTTTACTTTTAATTTTGGTCATTAGATTAAGTGAGATGAATGACCTTTTATTTGTGTTTAGTTTTAAGTCAAAAAATTTATGTTAAAATATCCTATCCCATATATATGCAACTTTTAAGCAACATTATAAGATACAAGTTGGTATATTAGGTTGACAGATGAGAGGAAATGGTTTGCTGACGAGCTTCGTGTCAAAAATGTTTAAATGTCTATGAAACAACTATATCTTGATACCTAACAACCTAACAAGCTTTTTATATTTTTAATTTGCACTGTGGAACCATATCATGCCTTAAACATGTGTGAAATTCCATTGCCACATCATAGATGAATACAATATATTTGTGAAGCTCACTTTGAGCCTGATTGACTTATACATCATTTTGGTGAGAGTTTGCTTGCCTCGAATACTGCAGAGACTGTTCTCAAACTGCAAAACAAGATGTAGGTGGAGAATGATAGTAGCCTTAGAAAAGGTAATAAACAGTAACTCTGATGGATGCTTGTTATTTCAAAGTCACTAAATGTCTATGCTCGTAATTGCAAAAATAATTATGTGCATAGATGAAATTTATTTACTTTTTCTTGTGCTATTTTGATGTTCTTACAAACGGCAAAATCTCTTCTTTTTAATGCACTGTAGCAAGACTTTGAGAGGTATTTCCCCATACCCTTCCTCTTTCTTCTTATGATTTCAATTGCCAATAGGGACTGAGAAAAGTAGAAAAAAGTATGTTATGTTTTATTTCAGAGGTTTTCGAGTAAACAAGCTTTCATTAAAAAGAGAAAAGAGTGGATAAAAAAGTGGATAAAAGTTATGCGCAAAAAATCTAACTAATGGATCATAAAAATGTCAAACCAGTACAGGCTGAACAACTCAAGAGGATTGGACAACGAAATCTAAAGCCAACTTCCAAAGTTAGCCTAAAACTCCTTCACAATTTTAGTGTATAAAGAAAAAAGAAGTATCTTAAGAAACTTTTTGAGAACAAAATCCCGAAGATAAGTAAGAAGACGAACTTTATTCCACAAAATGTTAATATCCTCCTCACAAGTATGTTAAAAAAGTCTTCTATTTCATTCTTGCCAAATCACCCACAAAAATAGCAAAAATAGAACAATTTCATAAGGTTTTTTGCCTCATCTTCTTTACCAAACCACCCAATTTTAGTTGTTCGAAGAAGTTTAAATCAAAGATTGAGAGTAAAAGTGCAATGCAAGAAAAGATGATCCACAATTTCCACTCTTTTTCTACTCAAAACACAACAAGAGGGTATATTACCAGTTTGGAAACCTTGTTTGAGCAACACCTTCAGTTCAATTTTTCCAAGAGATATGATCTAGGCTAAAATTTGAATTCTACAAGGCACTTTAGCTTCATAGATCATATGGGCAGGTTGGAAAAGACTAAAAGATCATTAATTAGCCAATTAAAGAAGAATTTACAAGAAAACAAGCCAGATGGGTGAAGCTTTAAAGTTCCTGTATCCTTTGTTGCTTCATTCAAGGAAACTTTAGTCGTTGCACAAGCAGAAGGGTACTTAATGTTCATTAATTCCAAGAAAATTAAGCCACATTCAACCAGTATGATATACAGATGGCTAATGCCCCTTTAAGGTTGCCAAGTCCAAAATTGAATACTAAAGCCCAAGTGAGAGGTATATGTAAACAAAGACTGACACAACAGCATAAAAGCATAGAATGATCAAGCTTTGTGTGCCTGAAAGTATGAAAAAGTGGCTAAAGAGTTGCATAAGCAAAGAGTACAAGGCTGCTGCCAGATTATGAATTTCCAGGTTCATGTGAGATTTGGTGCTCTTGACCTAAGAAAACTAACAGTTTCCCTATGTGGATTATTAGCAGGGACACAGGTACACATACTAAGAATAAAAAGAATATAGAAATGTAAGTTTGAGCTCCATAAGCTTGACCACATAAATTTCCCAGGGCGCTAGCCATTCGTAACTGTTTATGTGAACAAATTGGGTAATAAAATTAGCTTCAAAAGATAAATTATTCTGACTCATCATGATACGTGCTTAATTAGACATTAATTTATCAACTTTTTTATGCTTCTTAGCTATGTTTCTTGGTATTTTTATGTTTTTGTGTTGTTTTAATGTTTGTAGAAGTATTGGAGGAGTTTGCACAAAAAAGAGGGGAATGAGTCAAATTTTGAAGCAGCAAGTTGAAGCCACGGCTTTGGGATTCGAAGCCGTGGCTCTACGTTTAAAAGCGTCAGATATAGTTTCAGCGGGCCAAAGCTGCGGCCGTGGTTTTGAAGCCGCATCTCCGGCTCGATAAAAGACTTTACAAGTACGAATCTGGAGGTCAATCTTGAAGGAGAGAAAGGGGTTGGAAGGAAAGAGGATTAAGGTGGCTGTGAAGATTCATCTGCGTAGAGGATTTTCTCAAGTTTGCAATTGAGTTCTCTCTTTTCCTCTTAATCTTTGGAACTCCTTATGTCGTCAATTATTTCTTTTGTGTTTGATTTTATAGTTATGTGTAACTAGATTTCTTTTGGTTAAAGAGTGATTTCAAACCCCTAGACATGGATGTTATGAATTGATTGTTTCAGATATTATTATCCGATTCTCCAATTGAAGTTGATTATGTTCTTCTATGATTATTTTCTTGTTTTGTTTAGGTGACCAACCAAATAGAACTTGATTATTATCTATTGCTAATTTAGAAATTTTGATCCGTAATTGTCTTGAATTTCTATTCATTAGTAGCAAGTTGCGGTCAGAGATTGCAACTAGAGAACATAACCTAAGTTAAGTAATTCGAGTTTGTGTGTTTATTGTTTAGATCAACATGTCTTTCTCTTCTTAATGCGTCTATTGAATTGAACTTAGAGAGCTTATTCTGAGTTATTTGATGGATAGAGATTAAATAAGTAGCTTGTTTTATTTAACAATGAACTAGGGAAAGATTAAGTTATCAAAGCTTACTGTTCTCTGCAGTTGTTAATTTCAATAGAAAATTGGGTAATAATTCTGTAATGGGTTTGTAAATTCATGTTTAGTGGTGGAGAATGATCCATTGACCTAGTTTTTTTATTTTCCATATTATTTAATTTTGTGTTTTAGTATTCTTTGTTAACTTTTACATTTTATTTAGGTAGTCATTCATAAAACTGCCTTTTATTTAGCATTGTTTTTAATAATAAATTGATTAGAACTAATCCTTCAGGGAATGATACTTTATTTATCACTATATGACTTGTATTTATCATTATATTATTTGTACGACTAGTATACTTGTTAGTTTTACACCCATCACAACTCATCCTTTTAAGTAGCAAGAATTTAGCGAGGGATAGTGACCAATAACATTAGTAATCTTTAGAAATTATTCGACAAATATTAGAATTTATTTGAAGATTCATCCAGCGATTTTTAATTACCAACCCAATATTATAAAAGGACTTGTGTTTATCATTATGTTATTTAGACAACTAATATACTTGCTAGTTTTCCAAGCATTATAACTCATCTTTTAAGTGGCAAGAATTTAGCTTGGGATGGAGACCAATAACATTACTAGTCTTTAGAAATTATTCAATAAATTTTAGAATTTATTTTGAAGATTCATCCAACGATTTTAATATTATAGGACTCTGATGATAATATATAGCTCTAGTCGCAGACTTTCTTTTCAATGAGGACAATCTCACTTGACACCATTTCAAAAATGGTTTTTGGATTAAAATCTAAGTAGACTAAAAATACCCATTAAAGGGAACTTGCTAAAATGCTATTGTGCCTCTCGGAATTCACTTCAGCTAATCCTGAAACCTTGCAATTTCTTTTCTGCTCTTTCTCCCTGGATTGAAGTTCATCCTCATTATACATAAAAATAATTAATTTCTAAGATAATTAAATTGCAATTATGACTTACAAGAAGACTTGAGGCCGGTGATGCCAGAGACATAGATGGCAATGGCAGTGCTAGAGGGAGCAGGTTCACCAAGATGCCCCACCATCATGGCTGAAATAACTTGCAGCCAGAAAGTACTGTACAATGAAACAGCCATCCTAGGCCCTGCCGTGTAGGCCATTTTCGTCACTTCTGGAGTGAGCACAGCCGATGTTGGAGCTGATGAACCTTCTTTATCTTCACTCCCTCTTGTTAAAAAACTCTTTTCCATGTTCTCCTCCGTGTGGCAGCCCGCCACATTTTTATATATGTATGGAAAGAGTTGACAAAATTTTTGGTGAATTTAGATGATAAAATTTTTCACTAGTTAGAGAATTACTCTTAAAAAGTGCTTAGAAATTTATATTTTATAACAAGTCCAAGCAATATGTACATGTCTAAATATTCCAGTGCTAGCACTAGGAGCTGTCTTTGGAATTGAAAAGAAAAAGTGATTGGCAATCCAGAGGATTGGAGTCTACTTTTGATTGTTATAATTAGCCTGCCAAAGAAAGAGTATGATCGAGTACTGCTAACTGAAGAGCTTTTTCTTGCCATAACTCCAGCACATTATATTAACAATGACGTTCCTTCTCTACAGAAGACGGCCTGGCCTGTATAGCTTTTGAGAATATTCGTCAACTTCTAATGCTACCTTGAGAAGTGAACCCTCTTGCCATATGATCTCTCTGCTCAGCTCAATAGTCAGAAGCAATATTTAACTCTTGAAATGGGCAAAAAAAGAAAATAGCTCATCAATATTGACTTGGTTTGTCGCTCATATCACTCCACCGTCTATTGAAGACCTTCCTTCAAACATCCTCTTCCTTGCTTTCATCGCCTGCAATCATAATGAGACAACCGTTAGAAAAATGAGAATCCATATATGACAAGGCAGAACACAAATATGAATGATCATTGCATTGTCTCAAAATAGTTAAGAATTCTAGTAATTTTTTTCTTTTAATGGATGCCATGCTTTATACCTAACCCTGCACATTCTTTTCACAAACCTTCGACCAAAAGGACTATATCCTTGCTTATGTGTGACACGTCATTAATAATTCTTTGACACATTGTAACACCCCAAAACGGAAACACAATTGTTGCTAGTGGGCTAGGAATTCACTAATAATAAATCTCTAAACAACAACTTCAATCATTAATCTTATTAAGAAAAAGTGAACATAATAATAAATTTAATATCTCTCTAATCAAAATAAAGTTTAACATTTAAAGTTCCAAATACAATTATTAAAAAAAAGTCTTTTTATTGCATAATTCCAAAAATGAAATAAAGCATCGACATCAACCAGCAAGCCCAACTACTAACTTCCATGACTACTCTACAAAATGTTAGAGACGAGAAGTGAACCATCAACTCGGTAAGTAAAATCATACACCACCATTTAGTATCTTAAAACAATTATAAAAACATCATATAATTCATAGTTTACTTCTTCAATTCCAGAATCATATCTTAATAAAAATAGTCATAAGAATTTGTAACATTTAAGATCAAAGAAATCATTTAATACCATTAAAGATCAGAAAATATTCATCGACTTATGTCACATAGTGTCACTCACCTGTAATCCCAGTGACCCGGCTAGAAAGTCGTGTACACATTAATACTACAGCTGAGTTCAAAATTCAAAGTTCATAATAGTATTCAGATACTATGAACAATGAGTCAAAACATTTCAAAACCATGACAAATAACACAATACTCAAAGTACATAGTCTAATGACTTTTCGTAAATAATCATGAGGTCATCAAAATATCAAAGCTTCTAAAAAATGTCAAGGAAACATTTAATATATTTTTTAAATTTTTGTAAAAATAATTTGTTAAAAGTTTCTTTCACTAAAACGGTTTTTAACATAAAAATGGTTTTTGAGAATCAATTCAAAAGCTTTGCTAAAACTCTAATTGCATAATTTATATTCTAAAACAGAAAATAATACATATAATATCACATTAAAACATTTTGTAACAGATCAAGATATTAATTAAGAATACGTTACACTTTAATCACAGTACATGTGTGATGTTACTTACCTTGATCAATCCAAAAAGAGAAATATCCTAGCTCCTACTTGTCCAACGATTGTTCTAAGACATAACCAGAAAATATTTTGATAAAGTGATAAACTCAATACCTAAAATGTGCTACAAAATTCCTTTAAAAAATCTTAAGTAAACTGTTCCGTCTAAGTCTTATTCCCTAACTAGAGGTGATTCCAAAAATTTTACAAATTTATGTCTTAATCCGATTAATCTAGGATTTTCAGAGGCAAATTAGACACATAGATTATTCAAGTAAAAATTTTTCAAAGCAATTTACGATCAGAAACTATTTTTTAAAGATTTTCGTTTGCTACCAGTAAACTCTGTCCAGAATTTCCAAATTAAGACGTTTCAAATTCAAAATTTCATAACAATTATTCTACAAGTTTAAAAATCCTAAAAATTTACAGAGACATATATATCATCTTGAAAAAGTAGCATATAAAATTTGAGAAATTTTTTACTCCTCTATCATATGAAAAAAAATTCTGAAATTCGTAACATCCAGAATCTACAATATTTTCAAGGATTTCAATAGAAAATTCAAAAATTCGTAATAAATTAAAATGTTGACATTTTTTGTGAAACAAAATTCTACACGTTCATATTTTTTGTCTATAACAACATATAAAAAGAGCATACTAAAATTCGATTCTTAAGACTCTTAATAAATTAAAAAATCTTAAACTGGTCCTTAAACCTCTACAGAAATCCTAGTGAAGATTTAGGCAACAATAATTCCTAGTAAATAATAATTATAACAAATTAAGGAGAACACGACGTTACCTTGAAATTCTCTTAGTTTCAAAGCCTCCACATAGCTTTCATGTTTAAAACCCTAATAATAATGTTTATATATGCTAGATGAGATGAATGTATCTTAAAAGTTATAAAGCTTAACCACTACTTATCTCTTCCAATTCAAATCTAATTAAAACTCTCTTTTTTTTTTTTTTACTAATTATCTATAATAACTTCTAAAATGACTTATAGCCCTATAATTAATAAAATTAGATCACAAGTAAAACACTCATTTAACTCTACATATTTAAAAAAAATAAAAATAAAATTGCGGATGTTACACACATCGCTGCACCTTAGCTGATCTATCTTGACTTATATATCTCAAGTTTCTGAGTTTTGGTTTGAGTACAACAATTGATTAATGTCTCTTTGACATGGTGGATGGAAAGTTTAGCACTAAGTAAAATATGAAGCTTTCATGGGGTCAAGATGGATAACAGACCTGTTTTTCCCAATTTGTACAACTTGTTATGATAGCAAGCAGCAAAGCTTGCATAAAAGCACCAGCTTGTACTCCAATCCAGAGGCCCGTTCCATTTATTTTTACCCAGAAACCCAACGTCACAGCGATTGGAATTCCACAGAGATAGAAGGCCCCAAGATTGACTAACGCCCCTATATGTTGCCACCCACATCCTCTTGCAACACCTGATGATAAAACAGAAGTAAAGCATCTTAAACATAGAATCATGCAAGAAGTGTGTTTTTATTACTTATAAGAAAAATCCATCAAAAACTTTCACAGGTGAAAGAGGTTTTTGATCAATTTTAGGGAAATGCTTCTCACAAATATTTAAACTGATTGAATCTATATGATTTCTGACCAGAACACAGATCTGAAACAGAGAACTTAACCATTTAAAGGTTAGAAGAAGCTAATTTAACCTGAAAGGACTTCTTTTATGCTGTCCAGTATGACAGACAAACAAACAAGAGGAGATATGGCTGTGACATAATCCACCACTTCCTTCTCATTGCTGAAAACATAACCAAAAACATGCCGGCAAGCAAAGAGCGTTCCGCTTACAATAATGGTCTCTGTGACTGCTAAAAACATCACAGCAAAGACAGCTACACGGGCATTTTGTGGGTTCCCAGCTCCCAATTCATTCGAAACTCTTGTACTATTTGGAAAAAAAAAATAGTTAATTTACTACGTATAAAATCAACAACTAAGCATTATAAAATTTGTATGATTGTTAGAACAAACCTTGCAGCAGCACCAAGTCCATATGGTATGGTATATAAGGTTGAAATAGTGTTGAGACTGCTCACAGAAGTAAAGACAGAGATTAGTTATATCTTGATTTGAGAATAAGAAGTCATTCCTATACATGAAAATTCGCAATGTCCATCTCTTTCAAAAAAGAAAGTCGTTAGTATGATAGATTTACCACATCGCTAAGCTTAGGTGCATACATCCATTCAATGAAATATTGAATGACTGAGAGGTGAAAGTTGGTGTAGCATCTAAGTATAATGTCGTGATATATTTGACTTCCTAAAGACTTCCTTTTCTGGATATGTAGGTTGGAACTTAGAAGAATTATCAGACAACATACCATACAGATAGCACCGAAGTTTCAAGCTCTGGATTTGGTAAAAGCCCTGACATCAAGATAAGTAGCTCAAATGACCACCATTCAAGGCTGCAATTACAAACATTAAAACACGAGTAAAAGTTTAGATGTCTAAGAAAGAAGACATGAGACACATTTTTTAACAAATGAAACAAATAAAGCCAATTAATATACCAAATCATTACTGCAGAAGGGATAGCAAACCGGAAGAACTCTCCAATTCCCTGGAACAATTCCATGGAAATTGGAACTCGAGTTTTTGCACAAGCTGAAGAGTACTTCAAGTATAATCCCAGGAAAATCACATTCAACCAGTATGATATACCAATGGCTACTGCTCCTCCGAGGTTATCAAGTCCAGACTTGAATACTAAAGCCCAACAGAGAGGTATATGTATACAAAGACTGGCACAGGAGCTCAAGAACATGGGAATCGTCAAGCTTTGTGTCTGAAAGTATCTAACAAGCGGCTGAAGAGTTGCATAAGCAAAGAGTGATGGAACAAGCCAGATTAAAAATTTACCAGCTTCATGTGAAATCTTGGGATCTTGGCCTACGAAAACTAGAAGCTTCTCCATGTTGATCCATAGCAGAGACAGAGGTAGACAAACTAAGAATAAACAGAATATACCGGTGTAAGTTTGAGTTCCAATTCTCCTATATTGCTGAGCTCCAAAAGCTTGACCACATAAAGTTTCCAGTGCACTAGCCAGGCCTAACTGTTTGGCATGTACAAATTATAGTATTAAGTTAGCTACAAAACAAATACGTAAATATTTAACCCCTATTTTTTAGGCCGAACATAGCTTAACCTAGACATGTTTTCTGATTTAGCACTATTTTCAGAAACCCTTTTACATTTTATAAACACAATTAACACAGATAAAAACATATTTAGCGTTGTATTTGGAAACAAAAACTTATTCTACAAAAACTAGTCCTAAACAATGTGAAAATTGACTAAAACTGTGTTAGAATTTAGAGAATGCATACCAATTCATTCTTCTTCAAACTCTCTCTTATTTGCGTACAGAAATGCATTTTCACTATTTTTCTTTAAGAGTATTGTTTTTGAATTTATACTACTACATTTGTTCTCAAACCTTAACTACAATAAAGTTATATTATTCAAGGAGCACGTGTTGAGTACGCGTGCTGGCATTTCGCTGACGTGACACTCCCTGATTGGTCTGGAGGTATTGCTTTCGGGATACCATAGACCCTCTCCTGAATATAGAAACAATAATGCTAGACTTACAATATTCATACAACATAAATTCTACAACATGATGTGACAGCTTAAGTGGCACAATCTTATTAGAGATGTAACTTCCCTAATCCATTTTCATTTTTTTCTCCTCCAGTGAATTTTCATCATGTAAGCTGCCAAGTCATGTTGTAGAATTTAGGTTGTATGAATGTTGTAAGTCTAGCATTACTCATATAGAAATGGACAATAAGGACATGTTTGGTGCGTGACACTGTATAGTACTATTTTACTATATTGTATTAAATAGTGTAATACATGTGTTTGGTGCTAATTTAGCATAATATTAATTAATATAAAGTACAACCCTTAGATGCATCAATATTGTATTAAATTATGTAGAGCTAATCCATGACATTAGCATTACATTATATAGCACTAATAAAAAATGTCAAAATTATCCCCATAAAATTCTATATATCCAACAATACCCTCTAATTTTAAAAATTTTAAAAATAAATAAAGATGTATTTAATAGATAAATTATAAAATAAAATTTATTTTAAAATTTATTTTCAAAAAATGAAGAAGGGATGAAGGGAGTCACCGCCCCCACTGGATGACACCAGAGGTTCACTGCTTCCGTTGGACCAATTAGCACCTAGCATGCCACCATAAACTCAAATTGTATAATATGTCCAGTAGGGGCATTAGACCCCAAGTAATTTTTTCAACAATTAGCAACTGTTCAATAAATTACTAAATAACTAATTTTATAAATAAACTAAAAATATATTTATACTTTGCATATCTTTTTTGTAAAAAAAATTCTTACTTTTTTGTACAAATTAATACAATACACGAGTATACCAACCACTATGTAATTTTGACATAACATTATTTTTAGTATTATATAATGCAATACTATATAATACAATATTATATTATATTATACAATACCGCGTATCAAACATGCCGTAATTATTAATAAATGCTTACATAAAATTGCTATGTGTCCTATTCAACAGGAGAGTTCTCAATCAGAGTCGTGTACGTGGCTCTGCATAAGCTATTCGAGTAAAATATTTTCCCACTTCCAATACATTGTTTTCTTCAACCCTTAGCCCCACTTAATGACCAACAAAGGCAACTTCCCAAGCTTTATTTTGCAGAAGAACTCATCAACCAGCTGATCAATGCATAACAGTGAATATTCATTAAAGTTGTATCTTTATTCAACTTTAATTACTCAACTCCATTGACTAGAATGATTTATATTCAATGATATATTTCACATCATTTTTGTCTTTTATATAGAACTTGCAGTATTAAAAGTTCACCAGCTATTTTTTACTAAATGTTGTTTTCCATAACAATTCAAATTCTCTTTTGATACCACAAAAAATTATTTCTATCTTTGATGGTACTTGCAAAATTTTAGACTAAGGCTGTTTGTTTTAACCACTTAAATCTGAATCTAAACAGAATTAAGTGATTTGAAAAATTATTTTTGTTTGTTTTAATATCTAATCATTTATTTTCGAACCTTATTGTCTGAATAAAAAAAAGTGATAAAATATCACTTTTTTTCTATTAAAACATCTTAAACGTATAAAATGACTTTAATATCCCTCTAGCATCAAAGTTACATCTCCCTCACTCTCCTCTGCCAGCCTGCGGTCCCCCTTCTCTCCATTTTCAGCTTGCGAGGCCCCCCTTTCCTCTTCTAGACACAGACACGCTATACCCTTATTTTTAAGGTTATTTTCAAAATTAATTTGCAAAAAAGTTCTTCAATAATATTCTTCTACTCTATAAAGAATTTCTTTTTTTTACAGCTATACAATCTATTGATTCGATAAAACAATAGCCATCAATCTTTTTGATATTGACGTTGTTATTTTATATGACATTTTGTTAATGGTTATTATTTGAGGATAATATTTTTTATTTATTTAAAATTTATTATTTACATCTATTTTATTTATATCAATAAATTATATTAAGTATTAATTATGTTCCTGTATAGGTTACATATAAATTAAATTTTTTTGTTATTTTTATTAATATATTTTAGTTATATTAACTAATTTAAATAAACGTTGGTTAATAATTGGAAAAAAAATAAATTTAAATAAAATAAATATAAATTAAAAATAAATTTAAAAATTTAAAAATATAATTAATAAAGATAAAATGTATGATTATTAATAATTTTAATTTTATTTTATTAATTATTTAATTTTTAAAGGATTACAATAATTATTGAGATAAATATTTTATATTTCCTATTACAAGGATAAAAAAGTCACATTAAAAATAAGATATTTTTTCACCACTTTTTTTAAGAGCGAGGTTTATAAAAGAGTAAACAAACATGCTATTAAGTAGTAAAAATTAAGTCCTAAAAAGTGTTTAAATCTAAAAAGTGTTAAGTGATAGAAACAAACCCTACTTAAAAATGTGTTGTTTTCCAAAACAATTCAAATGCTTTCTTGATACTACAAAAAACTTGCAATATTTTTGCATTAGATGTGCCATTTTCCATAACAATTGACATATGCTTGTACTACAAAATATTTATTTTTTTTATAAATATTCTCAATTAGATCCTTTTATGAGTTAGTCCGTGACTGAATTTTAAGAGACAAATCACCAAAACAACCGTAACTCAGATAGGGTAAAGAGAACTTTGGAATGGATGGAAAGAAGGAATAAAGCAAAGCAATCAAACTTTCTTTATGTCATAATTAAAGTGATGGATGTCATGCTGGGACCAGTGGACCACTAAGGTCACTTTGTAAAGCTACCCTTCACATTAAGATGTTGCCTTTTTATGCATAAAATTCTAAAGAAGAATCCCATAACTTTGTCTAATCTTTAGCTAACCCTTCAATACTGTTCTGATAACGTCATGTATGATCAGTATAGTGACTACATATAGTTAGTCAACGAAGGGTTCACAACTTTATTAAAAATATATGATATATAACTCTTTTAAGAAAATCTAATTAAGACAAAATCTATTATATAATGAGAATGGATAAATTTTTAATATTTATGATAATTAATAAATCAACTTGATGTCATATTTGACATATATTTTAAAATATGTGATATTAGGACTTACATGAAGACTGAAGCCGGTGACACCAGCAAGAGAGATGGCTATGGCGGTGCTAGAGAGAGCAAGTTCACCAAGATGACCAACCATCATCACTGCAATAACTTGCAGCAAGTACTGAGACAGAGTGACAGCCACCAAAGGGGCTGCTAAGTACCCCAAAGTCTTCACTTCTGTGGTGAAGACTTCACATGTTGGAGGAGAAGCTGAACCTTTCACTATTCTTCCTTTTTGTATTTCTTCACTCCCTTTTTCTAACAAACTCTCTTCCATGTTGCTCTTCTCTCTCTCTGTCTGGCTCATGTTACCCTACTAGCTAGCCGCCTCTTACACTTCCTTGAGATTGTGGAAACTATGCAGAGAAGGAGGAGAGAGAGACTTGTAAAAGCATTGCAAGTTTGGATTTATATAGGGAGCATCACGGACCTCGTCTAATAAAATTTTACAGACTAGTGAAAAATGATATAAATATTATCAGTTACTGCTTAAAACATTGGGATTTATAAAACAAAGTTTTTTACAAAATTTATTGATATAACATACTTGATCGCACCAAACCGTATAGTTGAAATTGAAAGTCAAAAGATTATGTTTAATGATATAAACTCATCAATTATCTCATTTCAACTATTGAATTTTTGTAAATCAAGTATTATGAATTTGTGTCCAATTTTGTATTAAAAAACAACTTCCCTTATTTAAAACGGTCAAATTCTAAAAGGAATAGATCTTTTAATACAAATTTATAACTATTAATTCATAAAATCCAATGATTAATATGATTGCCAATCTTATCTATTAGATTTGATGACATCAAGAGTCATAAATTAGTATCAATAAATTTTATCAAAAATTTATATTAAAATATCTTTTCTAATTTTAAATATTTTTAAATTTATAAAAATTATCTAATAACTCATCCCAGATAGTTAATCCGAGACTCCAAGTGATGTGATATTATCATATCGTTTATCATGTCATCCTATGATTCACAAAATAAAATATTTCACAACACATATTGAGAAGAGTTTTGAGATAAATATACGGGAAGAGTATTATTATGCAGCCACTAAATACGGTGTGAAATTATTGCGGATAGTTGACTTGTTTACCATTATATTAAAGTGGTCCAAAAATATTAAATATTGATTGAATTATGGAGTATTAAGTTTGCATTCAAATGCAGTTTAGTTATGCATGACATTAAACTTGAAGTCGATTTGTAATAATAAAAAGAAATCCGACAGATCTAAATCAGTAAAGTTAAAAAGAAAATTAAATGTGATGAGGTTGTCATAAATGTGAAGCCAAATGGCGTTTATTTTCATTCAAATTTTGGCATCATATGTGAGCTACTTTCATTTGTTTACATCCAGTGGCTACAATGAAGTTAAAAAGTTGTTTTTAAAATCTAACTCACTCACTTGTGGACAGAACAATACCAACACAAATTTCTAGCAATTATATTCATGTCGTATATCAATTGAGACTATATTCGCGTGGAATATAAATATTCAAGCATCACCCAATGAAATGCGTTGAACACAAGAAAATGTGGGTTGGCCAAACCAAAGCACGTGTCATTCGTTTATATGGACAAATCCACACAAACATTCAAAACTTTAATCTATGAAGTCAATGACTTACCTTTATTATGAGATTTAAAATTCCTTTTAATCATCTGGTGTTGGACCTCATGAAGTCAATATATAAGACAAAGGAATAAATCAAATATGAGAATCATGGAGATTACAATGAACTTAAATTGTGTATGGTTTAGTGGGTGGGTATAGGCATAAGATATATTTTTTCCTTGGTAATAAGCAAGATGTCTCTTCTTTTTTCTTTTTTTCTTCTTCTGCCAATTGTATAGCAATAATTTTCAGTAATTTGAATTTTTTCTTATATAATCTTCATTTTTGTTTGTGCTCCAAGATCGTGGTGCTTGTTGAACTTCTTCTCTACAATAGAACAAAGAAGTTTTTCCTACAAGCACAACACATCACTATATTCACTGCATTTCATGATATTCAAGATCAAATTTTGTTGTTTGGGCCATATTTAAATACTTGCAATGACTTTCATTATTAATCATGAAATTGGACAATCTTTGTGATTTTTTTAGTAGTTTCTACATGGTCATGATACTTCACAAGACAAACCTAAAATAGTGTTGCAATTCAACTAAAGTTTTGCTTATAATTCAAGTTTTATATGCACTTCGGGATGTTTGTTTTCACCGATTAACACTTTTTAGTTGAATTACAAAACTAAAGTTTCGCTTTTTAGTGGAGGTCATGGTCTCTCCATCGTCTTGGCAAAAACTAAAGACCCGGAAAAGATACCTTAGTTGATGTTTTGAGCCAATCCATGACACCTTACAAGCCATCTGTAGTGAAGAACTTGATGCCCATAGCCATGCATGCATGATGTCTCACTCAATCAGAAATATGAAAGCTGATAATTAAGTGATATTTGATAACAACCCACCACGGGAAAATATCAGGTCTTGTCCCTGGAATGAGGACCCATCCAATTTGAGCAGTCAAGAGAGGCTTGATGGGAGCGACACTGACTCCACTATCTCACAGGGAACAACGATACCAAAACATATATAAACCGAGAACAAGATGATATTTACTCGTTTAATATCGTCTAGGCTGGATAGACCTTAAAGTGTATCATCCCAAATAATGAAGTTGCATATATGCCAGGTGAGCCACCATGTGAGACCCATTTCTACTTGGAGGGAAATCACCCTACTTTTGATTTGTATAAATTTTAATGTAATGACAGATATGGCATGCAACATTAACATAGAATGATATATTATTTACAATCGAAAATTTTGGGATTCTATTTTGAGATGTATAATATTACTCTTTCAATTAGTAACTGTTGCATATAAACTGATTCACGTTTTTATGATATTGATTGTGTTTTATTTGCGTTTCTACAAGCAAATCTACTTCCACACTTGATTCTAATTTGTCTACGGAAGCATGCACCTTCACAATGCAGAAAAGAACAAATGAAAGAATACATTGCTGAGGGACCTAGCTCGCATGTTATTGCTGGCATATATGAGACTTCAAATGCAATTTTTCAGGTATGTCCACATCCATTCTCAGATCCTGCACTATTCACCCTGCATTTTTTCCGCTTTTTTTTATGACGATGGAGCAAAGAGGACAAATTTGAGGGAACAACTTTTCTAAATCATTTTATTTAAAATGAAATATTATTGTCATGTTATAAGCTAATTTAAGTATCATTCAGAGCCAAAAATTATTACCATATGCAGAAAAGAACAAATGAAAGAATACATTTGCTGAGGGACCTAGCTCGCATGTTATGTGGTGGAGATAAGAGACTGCTACCTTGCTAAAACAAAAAGCTTAGATGGAAAGAGGAAAAAAATCAAGGGTTGAATCATCAAGTATTGAATCTCCTCTTATTGATGACCAAGAAAGGTCAGTCTGTGGATTGGATGGGGAAACATCACGACAAGGTTGTAGTAATGGAACAATCGTTATTGAAGAGGCAAAGAAGCAATTGTGGCTAGGAGGGCCTCTGATAGCTGTTAGTTTGTTGCAGTACTGCTTACAAGTTATATCAATTATGTTCGTTGGCCATCTGGGAGAGCTGGCTCTATCTAGTGCTTCCTTGGCATCTTCCTTTGCTTCTGTCACTGGTTTCAGTGTCTTGGTAAGTTGGAATTCTCTGATTTCTCTTCAAAATTTGCTGGAAATGTGTTGTTGCTATGACCATGAATACCGTGATGAGGCCTACCGATTGGATGATTTGTGCTAATTTTTCAAGCCCCTTGATAAGTGGAACTGAGGAATCTAGGGGATCTGATGTCTGACCAATAAGCAAGTGAATTGCCATAACGTGGCTTGGGATTGAAATTACGGGTTCTTGTATTATATATATAAATATAACAAACCAACTAAGGGTATTTTTTGGAAATACTTGTATACATAAAAGTACCGCACACAACTTCCGAAAGAAGTTAACTAGTAAATGTCTTTACAATTCAAGGTTTATATCTATTTCAATCAAACATGACAAAATAGGAAAAAGAACACTTTAATTATCTGTTAGCCTATTTCAGCACTATCAAAAGCATCTTCAAATGCTCGTGTAAATCAAAGATTGGTCTTAAAATAGTTTTTTCACATGCATCTACATATTTTGCCTGCTGGATACTAATGCAATCATAATATTCATGATCTCCCAACTAAATCACTTTGAAGCAGTTATAAACTTACATTTTCTCTCAAAATATTTGATCTTATAGCTGGGAATGGGAAGTGCATTGGAGACACTATGTGGGCAAGCCTACGGAGCCAAGCAGTACCATATGCTAGGTGTTCATACACAGAGAGGAATGCTAACTCTTCTAGCAGTAAGCGTTCCGCTTGCAGTGATATGGTTCTATACAAGTAACATTCTTATAGCTCTAGGCCAAGATCATGAGATATCTTCTGAAGCAGGGGTTTTTAATCGTTGGATGAGTCCTAGCCTTTTTTCCTATGGTCTCCTTCAATGTCTAAACAGATTTCTACAAACGCAGAACAATGTTTTTCCAATGCTGATAACTTCCGCAATCACAGCTTTTCTCCACATTCTTGTCTGCTGGGGTCTTGTTTTCAAGTCTGGTCTTGAGAGCAAAGGAGCTGCCTTAGCAATCACCATTTCAAATTGGATTAATGTGTTTCTGTTGGCAATGTACATAAAGTTCTCTCACGCTTGCATGAAAACATGGACAGGATTTTCAAGAGAAGCATTGCATGATATTATAAGCTTTCTAAAGCTTGCTGTTCCTTCTGCAGTTATGATTTGGTAAGCGGGAACCTTATAAGTATTTGACTGCCATTCCGGTTCTAACTCTCGAGTATTTGTTGGGCAGCTTGGAATATTGGTCCTTTGAGATGGTCGTTCTGCTATCTGGTCTGCTTCCAAATCCAAAGCTAGAAACATCCGTGTTATCAATAAGGTATTCAATGCTGTCTCACCCATTAAGAATATTAAAAAAAAAAAAAAAAAAAAAAGAACAAACATATTGATGAAGATAATGTTATGAATTCATTATGGTTCAACTTCACAGCCTTAACACATGCTGGATGGTCTATATGATCTCTGTTGGTCTTGGCGGTGCTATAAGGTCAGTAAAACACCTTTCATCTTCTCTTTTTTCCTCATCTATTCATTATCCATGTAGCAATCTTCTGTTGTAACAGTACAAGAGTTTCGAATGAGCTTGGTGCTGGCAAATCACAAGCAGCACAGTTGGCTCTCCGCGTCATGATCATAATGGCCCTCACAGAAGGTGCAACAGTTGGTATTACAACAATTCTTGTACGCCATGTTTGGGGGAAGCTCTATAGCAATGAAAGAGAAGTGATCAAATACGTTGCTAAAATGATGCCACTGCTTGCATTATCTGACTTCTTGGATGGATTCCAATGCGTGCTTTCAGGTCCTAATTCAATTCTTATCACAGATTAAATGAGTTCTACCATGATTAGTTTTCAATGCAATAGTTCTAATCCTAGTTAGTGTATTTATCATACAATGTAGGGGCCGCAAGAGGATGTGGATGGCAAAACCTTTGTGCATTTATCAACCTTGGAGCTTATTATGTTGTGGGAATTCCTTCTGCCGTCCTTTTTGCTTTTTTCTTACATATTGGAGGCATGGTGGGTCTCCCTTTCCGACTCTTTCTCAATACACAAACAAGTAAATGCACCAAGGCGCCAAGCTTACTGCTACGATTTCCTATTGTTATAAGCAGGGCCTTTGGATGGGAATCATATGCGGACTTTCTGTTCAAGTTTTGGCGCTTGTTACAGTAAATGCATGCACCAACTGGGATCAGGAGGTAAAATCAATTCTTTTAAGCTAGCTTGTAGATGTACTTTTGGAGTTAAACATAAATCAGACAAGGAATGTTCATCGGGCTGAAAAACACCTGTTTGTCCTTCTACAATCTTTTTTTTTTTTGGGGGGGGGGGGGGAGTTTAATTTTTAGAATCCAAAAATATATATAGAAGTAAGCAGTTAAAAAAATGTATTCAAAAATTAGAAAAGGAAAAAAATTGTTCTTTAACCTTCGCTTACATAAGAAGCCGAAAAAACTAACTTTATTGTTTTAGGTATTTTGTCAATGTTTTTAAGTTTTTACGAAGGAAATTAAATTTCTTTTCTATTTTCTTCATTTTCATTCTTATAAAATGCATTCTCATATTTTTCCAAATTCAAATTCCCATTTTCATTTTTAGAAAACAGAGTAAAAGACAGATTATTATCAAAAGAAAGAAACAATTGAATTTGTCAACTCAAAAAAAAATGACAATTCAACTGCAGCTGAACAAGTTAATTTTGCTTTTTCTATTTATAAATCAAATCCCATTTCAAAATTATCAAAATTGGCCAAATTTGAGTAAATCTATTAAGCTTTTTCTTCACCATTACAGGCAACAAAAGCCATGCATGAAGCTCACAAGACTGGCTTTGTCGGTGACATGGCAACATAGAGTTGCATTCTGCAACAATCAAGACAATCAGTTAATGTTAGACTATGAGAGCAAAAGAAAATAACATACCAATAAATTAATGTATAGCCAGCATTCCAATTATGCACATAAATTAAGTTGCAAATTAAGATTGTTGTTCTAAAGAGAAAATATTTGATAACATAGACAAACGATCATCATCCAAAAGGCCGTCATCCTTGTCCTAAACTGCTAATGATAACTCCTTCAACTGCTCTAGTTCCGAGTTTTTTGGCATCAGTTCTTTTCAAAATAGAGGGGGGAAAAATGAATTGAACTTGAAATTGATCATCACATCCAAACTAGCTGACTATGTAAAATTTTAACTAAGCAGCTTATCGATCCAAGAGCAGGTTACAAGACATTTTGAATTAAGACTTACAGAAGTTTCTTCAGTCACAACTAAGTTTCTTGGATGGATATGTTGATCACAAAAACAAACTTCACCAGGAATGACCACTTTACCAAAATCAACAGCAAAAATGTGAGGTTTGTGTGTAGCTACTTTGGCCTTGCAAACTACTGTACATCAGATGGATTATCAGGTAACTGAGGTGGCTCTTCTGCATTCTCATTTGCTTCTGCTGCATTATCAGGTGAAGGAGGACTCCCATTTGCATGCTCATTGTTCTCAGGATGGAAATTGATTGGGAACTTTGTGACTCTAGGCTTATCAGCTAATATATTTCTTTGAACCCTATCAATCAAAACCTTTGGTGGAGGTTCCTCTCGTAGCTGCTCATCATCATAATCGTTGTTCACATAGTATCCCACTCTGACAAATTCCTGTCCCATGTAAGAACACGTTAATAGCAGCACTGTGACCCCAATTATATCCTCTTCACGGATTTTTGATGGGTCTGGAGGGTCTGCCTGTCAACAGTACAACAAGAAATAAGCTACCATAATTTTTATGTAGATTAATTCTTAAAAACCAACTTAGGGGCATGTGAAGGGGTCATCAAGAATTACCTGTAAGACAAATCGGTAATTGCCAACATTAACTGGCCCAACAAGCACACTTTCTAGGAGTTGATCGTATGTCTCATCCTCAGCAGATCCCACATAAATGAGTTTCCACTCCAAATCTGTGGCAAATTAAGCACAAAAAATAGGAATGAATATTAAGGCAGTCCTCTAAGCCAAACAAAATTGACTTCACAGATGCTTCAAATAAGCAGGAGATATTTGGTTTAAAGAACCAAGATTGAAAATAAACAATCAGCAAATTGATACCGGTCCACCTTGACAAATATTACTCAACAATAGATATTTACTCAAAAAAAAATACTAGACCAAGGATAAAATTCACCATGAGCAGCTACAAATCAATTGACATATGGATTCCTTAATATAAAAACAGAAGATTTAAATGACACAAGAAAGAAAATTTTCTCCACCATTAGTATTTAGAATATTAATGGCTTGTTTCATAAATTCATAACAAGTCTGAAGGCATATATTGCTATGATACAAAAGATTCTGAAGGCATCTCAGAAGCCTTTTATTGAGCTAAACCTTTCCATATAACACCTTCAGACACATTTCATTTGTCTATCAATTTCAAATATATCAGAGACGAAAAGATTAAAAACAGCCAATATATGAAAAAAAAGAACCAATTTACAAGGAAACGAAAAAAAGTATTTTCTTCTCCCACATAAACACTTGAATATATGAGATGGACCATTCCAATAAGAGACCTGGCATGATATGCTTATTGAGAATGAGATGAAAATATTGGAGGCAATCTCTACAGTTCATTAATATTACCAAGTTCGTTAAGTCTTCAAATCAAGCCTAATTGACAAATTGACACCAGAACGTAACCAACCATACATCGAGCAAACAAAAACATTAGAAAATCTGAATCTCATCGATACATGTCAACAACATATAACAATCCTATGCTTAAACCCATCAAAAGATGTATAAAAATGAGAAAGACAACAAATCCAAGCAACCAAACAGAAAATCATTACTCAATTTCGCTTTACTTTTACATTCAAAAATCAAAATTTCAGGAAAATTCAATCACCAATCTTTGAATCTAATTGGTTAAAAAATTAGTCAAACCCCAGAAAACAAATCCATCCATAAATGCTTTTTACTGTAGAAAAAAATGACAAATCCCACGAACAGATCACTAAATACACAACATGCAAAACCTAGCTCTAGCTCAAGCTCAAGCTCACTGGCAACAATTTTAGAAAAATTGAAAAAAAAAATGGTACCATCTTTCAAAGGAGTCAAGCACTCGTAAGAGATTTCGAACTGGAATGGATTTAGGAAGGCGGCCGGGTTGTCCAAAACGGTGACGTTTGTGATGTTGACGGCGCTCATAGTCTTGAGAGAAAACAGGACTCAACTGATTCCGCGGATGGATTGGTTCTGTTCCTGGATTGCAGAATGATGCGATCCTTCATCGAAGATTGAGAAACCCTAGAACGAGGCTTTGGGAAGAACAAACCGATGACTGGGAAATGGCTGTGCCAGAGATGGAAGTTTGTGGATCAACCGCTTCAGAGATTTTATAGCGAAGGGATTACCGGCAGTAGCCGGTGAGCGGTATGGAGGGAAAGGAAAATGGGAGTTGGCGGGAGTTTATTTTAACGTTTGATTCCATCTTTGTTTTGGATCGTTTGATGATCAGATTTGAATAAAAATTCTGATCATTTTTTTAGTCAAAATTTAATAGACTATAGGTTAAAACTTAAGAGTAACAAATTTGATGATTAAATATTTTGATGAATAATTAATGTAAATTAATTATTTTAAATTTTTTAAATAGTATGTATTAAATTTCTTTTTATTTTTTTGTTCTCTCTATGACATCCAACGGATTTTAGTCGATTGAAATGATCATTTATTCCATCCATATATCTTTTGATTCCATTAGCACTAAGGATTTAGAATATCACACATTAGTCACTTCAAGAGAAATTTAACTTTATTTTTTGGGATCCTTCTTTCTTCAAACGAATAAAAAATGACAAAATATAGATAAAATTATGGATGAATAAATGTCTCAATTATGCACACAACATGAAAGATAAATAAACATACGAAGAAAGCCAATAATCTTTTGTTTTGATGGATTACATTGGGATAGCCAAAGGGCTAACATAATGAGTATAGTGATCAATTTCTTTATAAACCCCAGGACCTTCTTTAACCATCCAACGCGGGACGCAACACCTTTCTCATTATTCTCTCTCTTTATCTCTCCCTAACAATTTGCTCTTCAAGTTATTGACATCCTTTCTAAATTCAATTTCACATCCATGGCTTGGAAATTATAGTACAAGCAGCGCACTTGTTTATGTTCTCTTTTAAAGACAAATCCTGTTTTCTGTGTTGCACATTTTTCAATGCATTTTATATTCAATATCAACTATATATCCTTTTTAAAATTCAAAATAATTTAAAATCAATCACATATTCTTAAATCTCACTAAAAACAAAATCATAAAAAAATGCCGAATATTAAAATCCCAATCTCTGACCATTTTCACTCTATTAGACTGTATCTAATATATTTTCATCTGGCCAACCCAGCCTTTCCATTCTAAAATTCCACCTCGCTCCATTATGCATGCACTTGATGCTCAAGTTTGTTATGGGTCATTTGTAATAGAGGGTTTAAAATATCAATGTTAAGCCTACATCTATAAGTTTAAGAGTTGTAAAAAAATAACAAATTTAATATGGCATCAAATCAATAGAATGTTGTTATTTCTCAAAATCTCTTTTTAAGCCCCATTTTAATTACAAATTAAGTTAAAAGTATCTTTAAAATATAAATTACTAAAACACGCATTGACAATTTTAAGTATACTGAGAGTAATTTTATAACAATTATTTTATTCAAAAATTTTCCCCTTTACTCTTCAAATACCTAATTATAAATCAACACTTATGTTTATATAACGATTTTGAAACGATTGATGATAAATTCAAATATTAAAATTATAATCATGAGAAATAGTTCTTAATTTGATTTTAATACACATTTTTTTAATAGCTTTTGTTTAATTCAACAAAACCGAAAAAGTCTTATGTTATTGAGATATTAGAGTGATGTAGCGGAAACGTGGTCGGACCATAACCCATAGGCACAAGGATCAAAACTTGGCTCTAATATAGAGTGGCTTTCCAAAATTTATCAATGCATAGGCAAATTTAATTTTACATATAAAAGTATTTATAAATTAAAATTTTTTAAATAATTTTTAATTATATTTACCTATACACAATAGATAGATTTAATTTTACATATAAAAAGTATTTTATAAATTATAATTTTTAAATAATTTTTAATTAACATGAGGCTTAGAAAGAGGTTTTGAAGGGCTTAAATAACAATACTTAATTAATAATAACCTAAAAATTGTAGATTCAAATCCGTTCACGAGGACCTTGTACTCGGGAGGGCGTAATATAAAGCTTATAGTATTAATGTTTAATCCACATTTATAAGCTTAAGCTTCATAGACTTAACAATTTGATATTGAGATTTGAATTCTTAATATTTATGATTAAAATTTATCGAAGCATATTTTGATTTTTAATACATTGCAATAAGGAATTTTCATAAGGAATTTCTTTCCTTATTGATTTTACAAGGATAAGATGGGAGAGAAAAATAAAGATGACATTCTATTTAATGTTTTATAAGAGCTCATATGTATCAATCTTAACAAAACCACACTACTTCATACTAAAAATCTAAAAATAATAAAAAAACATATTTAATATTATTATTTATAATAATAATTAGTATTAATCAATTATTTTAACTTCTTTAAATAGAAAGCATTATTATTATTATTATTATTATTATTATTATTATTTTTCTGTAGATTTGTAATATCCTAAGATGGAGAAGAGCTTAGGTACATCCACTGCACTGCAGCGGACGGCCAAGCATGCGCCACATATGTGCATCACACTTATGTGGTGCCTATGTGGCACCCTCTGGTTGCATTCCCTGCAGTAAGTTCTTCTCCCTAAGATGACCCATCTTAACGTAGCTTATAGAGTTATATATCATGGATGTTTGGTAGTTTTTGATAGATCTCATTATTTTTTAATGGTTCAATGGTTAAACTTCATAAATAAGTGAACAAGTGGAGCATACAAGTTTTTGCAAGTTTTCGACTTAAAAGCTTATTGTAATAATCATTTTATAAATAAAATAGACTTCGATTCTCGAATAACCCACGTCACTTCTACAATAATAAGATATTTCCTTTTTGTACAAAACCGTTGACTATTGACCGTTGGAAATATAAAGAAGGCTTAACATATTAAGATTCCATATTAAAATAGGATTAAAGTTTATTATTTCTAATTAGATTAGAAGTCATATTAAGAGAAAGTTTAATATTCTTAGTAAATTATGAATTATAATTAATTGTTTAGTTTGTTTTTTGATTATTAGTATTCATAATTTGAGTAGGAGAAATGGATAATTAATCCTCCTATACAAGTCCTTGTAATATATCAATTTTGTTAAGAAGAATTAATAAAAATAAAAATTAAGAGAGTTTACTAAGCAAAGTTCTTCTTAAAGTTATTGTATTATTGTGTTGCTTGAGCTGTAGAGAATTATTTTATCAACAAAATAGTATCAGGGCAAAGTTAAATTCCAACAAAAGTGTCCATATCGATAATTATGAGTTCAAGAATAGACAATTTCTCAATAACTTTTTCATTTGCATAAAATAAATAATTTAATGATTCAAATAAAAAGTATATATAACTATTTATGCATATATAAATACTTTGAATATTCATTTTTCCATCTTTTATCATAAAACAAATAAATTATTTATAAAACTTTAAAACTAAATTATTAGATATCATATTGTTAAAAATCTTGTAATTATACATACATACATACATACATACATACATACATACATACATACATATATATATAAAACACTTATTTCAATTTTTTCTAAATGATATATAAATACTTAGGTCAAATTGATAAAATAACGATATAATATATGATATGATGATTTAAATTAATTTCACATTATTTGACATGTATGATTAAGTATAAGATTTTAAAATGTGTAATATCACTTGTGTATTTAACAAGGAGAATGTGCTATCATAGTATATATGGCTTGTGGTCTAACAAATTTTTGGAAACCACTCATGAGTTTTTCAAGATTGATAGGTGGGACTAAACTTTAAAATTTTTATTATCAATTAAATATTGGGGGCAGGATAGGATAGCACAAAGGATAGAGAACGTAGTAAATTGTGTTTAATGCAACTATAGGTATGTTATTTTTAAATCCAAATTCTGTTTTCTACGTTATACATTTTTCAATATATTTTACATTCAATATCAACCACATATTCTTTTCAAAATTTTTAATAATTCAAAATCAACAACATATTCTTAAATTCAATTGAAAACAACATTACAAAAAGAACACACCTAAGTTTCTAACTTTGAACATAGGATAAAAGTGTATAAGAAGTACATAAAATGGCAAAAAGTTATACACAGTCTAACCATGGGTTTAGACTGGACAATGAAATGGGCACTGTATCGCAACTTTAACTAATAATATAAAATATTTATTTTAAAATATATTTATATATTTTATTTTAAAATAATTTAATATAAAATATTAAATTAATAAAAGAATATAAAAGATAAAATTTATCATAAAATATTAAATATTTAAGTGATTTTAAATATATATTTTAATTTTAAATATGAATATTGTAATGTTTTTATTTCAATTAATTATATATTTGACTATACTACAATTTGTCAACATTTATCCATTGCAATGATAAACCAAACATAGTATAGAGTTTACTCATTCTTATGTAATACAATTTAATACAATGCTATCTAATATATTAACAATTATATAATTCTATACGATTGATTAACCGCATCCAAGTGTTTATAAATTTTTTCCATCACCATGATTAAAAACAAATTCGTTAACTAGAAAAAAATAATATCAAAAGTTGGAAGTCTCTTTTTGCACATATTAACTAATATGATGAAGTAAACTTTAAATAAAGTTTTATTATATAACAAAGTCTTGGTAATTTAACTCCAGATTCTTACAAATTTTCTACTTCATGAAGAAGTAAAGTCGCATAAAGATTCAAGCCAAAAAAAAAATCAACTTTTGATTTTCCTATATATATATATATATATATATATATATGTATGTATGTATGTATGTATGTATGTATGTATATAGGAAGATATATTTTACAACAATTTTATTTAAAAAAAACAAAAGACTATGTACAAATTTATTATCATTCATATAAAACTCTTTGACGTTAAATCTTGTTAGGTAAATGCCATGTGGACTACCACATGTTCAACTACGTGGCATTGGCATTACTTTGTTAGCATTTTATAGAAAACAAGGATCTTGATCTTTTATTTGATTTTCCGGTTTCAACTGAACCAGTTAGGAAACTCTTAATTGTAAAATCTGTTTTTAATCTTTGGAATGATTTTTATTTGATTGTGCTTTAGGAAAGATTCTTCATTCTAGTTCATTATTGATTGCTCTAAAGTAATTATGTTTTCCTAAGCATTCAAGATTTGCATAAGGAAAGGTTTTGGAAATTCTTATATAGCATGAATGCAGAATATTTGTTTTTCTAATTTGGCTGCATATTTTAGTTCTCTCTGATGTTACTGCTTCAGTTAGTAAAGATTTAACTGTTAAATATTTTTAGGATATTGTTTTCAGTTATGGAAGGTGTTTATTTTATCTTATATAAGAAAAGATTATGATCATGATTATTCATTGAATATCTTAAATGTGATTTATCTTTCCTTGTTTTCAAGATATGCAGATTATTTGATTGATATCAAAAAGATCTTAAAGAATCCTTATTGGATAAGGATTGCTTGTTGGATAAGTTCTAATATAAGAAGACTTTTATTACATATGCAGTTTAGGAGATTAAAAGATTATTTCTTATTATTCATTGAACTTTATCTCTTAAATTATGTTGAAGATCTCGTGGAATAAAGAAAGGAATTATAGTTGAATGGGAACATTATATAAAGCAATCTTCATGATTGGAAGACTTACGCATTCAGAGAACAAAGCAAGTGAAAGTGAAGCTGTGAAAGTTAGACTGAATTGCATCTTTTTATTATGTCTTTGTTTATGTGAGATCATTGGAATTTGAGTATTGGTTTGAATGGTTGCATGAGTCTGTAATGGGTGTTAGATCGTGGCTTGAGGGATGATTGCTTTCATGAGTCTATAACTGATATCGCAGTCGTGTCTTTCTTAACTGATGTAGTTAGGATATTCATGACTGACAAACTACAGACAACTTTGTTGAGCTTTATCTTTGTTGAGTGTTACTGGAAAAGTATTTTACAATCAAGAAGGGTCTTGATCTATTGAGTAGAGAAGTGCAACAAGGTTAGAAAGTTGGTCTAATAAGGTTTAAGTTCTTGGAGAGAGAGCATGGGTTACAGAGAAAGGTATGTAAAAGAGAAAGGGGATTTCTTATACTATAAATCCAAGTATTTTGTAATCTAGAATGACTTAGTAGATTACAGCTTGGCTGCCTATGGATGGAGGCTGGTTATAGCTGAACCACGTAAAACTCCTCTATGTACTTTTAATTTTCGGCTCGTTACAATTGATATGACTGCTTTAGTTTTGTGTTACGTAACTGAATCCGTAGCTTCAGAACTTACAATTAGTATAAGAGTAGAGCACTAATGCACTTATGTAGATCCTGTTTTATTCTTGAAGCTGTGGACATTCACAGGCATGGAGGTTCAATTTTTCATCCACCACTTCTCGCTGAAGGCAATTATGGATATTGAAAGGCAAAGATAATGTTTTTTCTAAAAGCTATTGATGACAGAGTTTGGAAGATTGTTTTTTATGGATAGACTCCTCCTACCATTGTTAATCAAGATGGAGTAAGAGTTGTGAAGGAAGATTATGCATGGAATCAATAAGACTACAATGAAGTATAGTGGAATTCCAAAGCAATTCATGCTCTCTTCAATGCCGTTAATCCGAAGGCATTCAGCATAATTTCTTCCAGCAAATTAGCCAAGGATGCATGGGATAAACTTCAAAACAAATATGAAGGTATTGCTTCTGTCAAGAGAACTAAACTATTAATGCTTGCTTCTCAATTTGATAAAATAAAAAATTATGAAGATGAGACTACCTCAGAATTCTATGCAAGACTTTATGAGATAACAAATGTTGCAGCCTTGTTGGGAAAGACTTGTAGTAATGTTTATGTTAAAAAAAAATACTAATTCATTACCTGAGAAATATCAAGCCAAAGCTATTATTGTTGCTGACACAAAGAACCTGGATGAACTGAGAATTGATGAGTTACTGGGGTTTATTTTAGTCTCATGAAATGTCATTCATGCCACAATCATAGAAGAACAAATCTATTGCTCTAGCAGCCTCTTCATTAAAAGCTGTTGAAGATGATGAGATATCAGAAAATTCAGATGATTAACAGGTTGATCTTATGGTGAGAAACTTGAAGAAGTTCCTTGAGAAAAATTTTAGACAGAAGAATCAAGACAGAAAGCAAAAGGAGGAGAAGATAGCAACTGAATTTAAAAAATTTAGCAAAGAACCAGAAAAGAAAAATTAGGTTCAATGTTTTGAGTGTTTAGGCTTTGAGCATCTTAAGTCTGCATGTGCTAATCTGAAAAAGAAAGGCAAACTTCCAAATACAACCCGAAATGATGATGATTCTGATAGCAACTTAGATGATTAAGATCAGTAGAATAGATTTATTGCTTATATTACATCAACATCCGATAAGAGAAACATAGTTCAATTGGAGTTGATTGCAGTAGTCGAATCTGATGCAGAATCTGCAGAAATTGATGACATTGAGATGGTTTTTGATCTCAACTACTATGAAGAGTTGTAGGAAACTTATAATGATCTGCATCATGCATGGGAGATTAAAGTTGAAAAGAACAAGGCACTTGAGAAGACAATTTAGAAATTTGTGCAAGAAGTTGAGATTATGACTTGTGAAAGAATTCACTTGGAGGAAAAAGTCTCTACGCTCGAGTTCACCATTGAAAATCTAAATCAAGAATTGAGTGAAAAGACTAATACATCAAGGAACATGAAGCAACCATTCAATGTCTTACCAAAGGGACTAAGAAACTTGATGAATTTTCGGTTCAAGGGAGAATCGGTTCAAACAAGCAAGGATGGGGTTATACACCTCACAACCAGGCAACCACTTCAAAAACAATCTTTGTGAAGGCTTATGGATCAGATTCTTCACAAAAGTCAGATTCTACAGCAAAGTTAGGTAGAGAATCACCAAATTCAAGTAATAATGTTTCTCTTCAAGGTTCTAAGAGTTTATATCATAGCACTTTATCACAATTTGTGAAACCTAATTTAGTTGATGTAAAGAAATTCATTCCAATTTGTTATTTCTATGGTGTTAAGGGGCATATTAGGCATGCTGTTATAAATTGAATAATTTGTTGTATCAAAATGAACAACAGCATAGGTAGTCACATAAGACACAACATAAATAGTCACATAATTCAAAATAGAAATAGCTGAAAAAGAACACATCTTGATGTAATTTTGCTTTAAGTGTTCCTAATACTTCAATAATGACTTTTCGTACTTTAATAGTGGTTGTTCAAGACATATGACAGGTAACAAAGATTTCTTGAAGAATTTTAGAAAGCAAAGGTTTAATCACTTTTGGAGATGGTGCAAAGAGCAAGATACTTAGTAAAGGTACATTATGTGTTAATGGTTTACATGAGTTTAATGATTTTTTATTTGTTGGTGGTCTTAAAGCTAATTTGCTTAGTATTAGTCAGATTTGTAATGATAAGTAAATTGTTGAATTCACACAAAACAAATGCATGGTAATCCTAATAAGAATTGCATCTTAGAAGGAAGTAGATCAAAAGATAATTCTTATTTACTATCCAATTTGAATGCATAACATGTTGGGATATCCAATAAAGAGTTGGTTGAATCTAAGACAGTCCACGTTGAACATGTTTCAACTGAAAACCAACTAGCTGATTTGTTTACCAAGGCACTAGACTCAACAAGATTCGAAAAGTTGAGAAATGTTATTAGTGCTTGTCAATTGCATGAATGATTACTGTTACAGTCATGTAAAAGATATCTGAAGCATCATGAGTAACTTAGCATATTATGAGCTATTTTGTTTATTTCATTGCATTACAATACTAATTAAATTGATGAAATTCGCTTGTGAATATAGAAAGGGCTACCTGTATGTGTTAAGTGAAAGCCATCATTTAAAAGCAATTCATGTGTATTTAGGAAATATACTTAGATTGCCCATTCAACATAAAAAAGGATACCACCATACATGTGTGAAGCCACTGTGTTTTGAATCAATTAAATCAAGATTAATCTATGTGCATTTTGGAGATATGCTGAGATTGATCACTTGATTGAATAGTGATTTGTTTAGAAATACAATAATTCAAAGGTGATTAATCTTGTTTGATTCAGCTTTGGTTATGCCTTGTTAAAATAAGTCATATGATATTAGGATGCTTTAGTCAAGACTGTGTTAACTGTTGCAGTTATTTTATGTATGAACGTGTGTTTAAATTGTTTTCTAAATCAGCTGTGTAATTTCTTGTTAGTGTTACTGTCTACAAGGAAAACACATTTGCAAAAAGGTTTGACATAACACTTGTGTTAGAATGGTGGGACTCAGTAGCATTCAACCTTGCATTAAATTCTTTCAAGCCTAAATATCTACGTTTTATTTTTTTAGGACAAATTTGAAAATCAAAATCTTGTGTTAAGGGGGAGAAGAACATACTTAGGTAGGAGTACTGAACTTAGGGGGGGAAGATACTGTTTTATTTTATTGTTTTGAACTTTGTTGCTTATTTGGCTGACCAAGTTGTTTTGTAGGAAAGTTTGTAATTGTCCTAGTACAGTTCTGGTTGGTTCATTTACATTATTTCTAACTGACTTTGTGCAGCTATTTTGGCACTTTGTGAGCAAACAAAGGAGAGAAGAATGAATATGTCTATGACATGTCTTCTTTGATTTTCCTTTCTCTGGTTGAAGGACTTCTATAGATTTGTCTTTCATAGACATATGGGTGTTTTTCTTACAAAATGCCAAAAAGAGAGATTGTTAGGTCCATGCCATGTGGACTGACATGTGTTCAACTATGTGGCATTGACATTGCTTTGTTGGCATTTTGGAGAAAATAAAGACCTTGATATTTTATTTGTTTTCCTATTTCAATTTAATTAGTTAGGAAACTCTTAAGTGTAGAATCTGTAGAATTTTTCCAGAATCTGCTTTTAATATTTAGAAAGATTTTTATTTGATTTTGCTTTAGGAAATATTCTTTATTATGGTTCATTATTGATTGCTCTAAAGTATTTCTGTTTTCTTAAGCATTCAAGATTTGCAGATATAGAAAGGTTTTGAAAATTCTTATATAGCATGAATGCAAAATATTTGTTTTCCTACTCTGTTGCATATTTTAGTTCTATCCAATGTTATTGCTTCAGTTAGGAAAGACTTAGCTATTAAATATTTCTAGGATATTATTTTCAGTTTTGGAAAGTGCTTATTTTATCTTGTATTAGGAAAGATTATGATCATGATTATTCATTGAATATCTTAAACGTGATTTATCTTTCCTTAACTTCAAGATATGCAGGTTATTTGATTGATATCAAAAAGGTCTTGAAGAATTCTTATTAGATAAGGATTGCTTGCTATATGACTTCTAATATAAGAAGACTTTTATTTCATATACAATTTAGGGGATTAAAATATTATTTCATATTATTCATAGATCTCTATCTCTTAAAATATTTTGAAGATCTCGTGAGATAAAGAAAGGAATTACAGCTGAATGGAAAACTATATAAAGCAATCTTTACAGTTGGAAGACTTACATATTCAAAGAACAAAGCAAGTGAAAGTGAAGCTGTGAGAGCTAGGCTTAATTGCATCTTTTATTATGTCTTTGTTTATGTGAGATCATCGAACTTTGAGTGTGGGTTTGCATGGTTGCATGAGTCTATAATGGGTGTTAGATTGTGACTTGAGGGATAATTACTTTCATGAGTCTGTAACTGATATCGTGGTCGTGCCTTTCTTAACTGGTGTAGTTATGATTAGGGGTGGACACGAGTTGAGTCGGGTCAGTTTTACATTACCCGAGTCAACCCGATCACTCATTGGGTTAGGAAATTTAGAATCGACGCTGGGTTTTATGAATAATAAATTTGATGCAACCCGCCACCCTTCAGGTCGGATCGGGTTGGCATGTTCCACCTGAACTCCCTTTCTTTGATTCCTATCCAAACAAAATGCATCTCCAACGTCATTCAAAATGGTCAGATTCATTCTTCAATAACCTTACACAAGCACACACTTCTCCGATACATCCAAAAAATCGAAAAAATTCATGTGACCAAAAAAAGAAAAAAAAAGATAACTACAATCAAATGCTAGAAATTTGCTATTTTAGTCACAGCTATCAAGTGGCTTTTGGTTGTCGAAGTCACACCTAGATTGCTACTTGCTACAAACGATAGTTGATGATGATCTTATGGAGGTTGCGGTTGGAGTGATAAAGGCTTTATGGAATTGTTTTGGGCATTAGGCATGGCGAGAGGAGGCTGCTCAACCCCTAGTGTACAAAAGCAATCGAAGGAAGAGGACACAAAGAGAGATGGCGTGTGTGGTGAAGAGTTGAGAGGGATGAAGGGTGGCATAAAAAATGAAAGCGGTGATGTGAATGTGATGGAGAGTGAGAGAGATGATGAGTGAAGGAAGTTAGCAAGTGGTGGCTAGGGTTTTCAGAATGATAAAAAGTTTTTATATTTATTATCATGTGTTGGAAGGTGTAAAATAACATTTGAGGGTGTCTAACAAAATAAAGACATGTGGCATTCTAAAATTTTAAAATAATTTCATTAGGTCGGGTTGGTGATTGGGTTACATATATAAACCTATTGTAAACCCGATACATGTCGGGTTATTCATTTTTTACCTGAAATCGGGTTAAAGAAGAGAAGACCCAATCAAGACTTGCATGGGTCAGATTAACCCGATCGGTATAATCGGGTCGGGTATTTTTGCACATCCCTAGTTACGATATTCGTGACTGACAAACTGCTAATAACTTTGTTAAGCTTTATCTTTGTTAAGTATTACTGGAAAAGTGTTTTACAATCAAGAAGGGTCTTGATCTGTTTGGTAGAGAAGTGCGGCAAGGTTAGGAAGTTAGTCTACTAACGTTGAAGTTTTTGGAGAGAGAGCATGGGTTCCAAAGAAAGGTGTATGAGAGAGAAAGGAGATTTCTCCTACTGTAAATTCAAGTAGTTTGTAATCTAGAACCAGTTAATGGATTGTAACCTAGCTATCCGTGGATGTAGGCTGGTTATAACGAAACCATGTAAAACTCCTCTGTGTACTTTTAATTTTCGGTTGGTTATATTTGATATAATTGCTTTAGTTTTATGTTACATAACTGAGTCCGTAGCTTCAGAACTTACAAATCTCAATAATTGAATTTCGTGAGATTAAGGATCATAAAACTGTAATAACCAATTATTGTAACAATTTGTGTCAAAAATCTTTTTTTATATATGAAAACTCTATTAATATAATAAAATTTTTTTCCCTGTACATAGCCTTTTTCGATTCTTATCAGTTTTGACTTTTGAATTTTGAGAAACCTTGAATATGGGCTCACTAATGCATTTCTCGACCCAAAGTAGTCGTGTATAAATATCATGGGCTTTTATGTTCCCCACATCCACAAACCCTCTCATTTCTTGACTAAATCATCACCCGCTAATGCGATGACCCATGAACCATAGTCAACGGTGCAGGTTAATTTACCATCATATCGGAATAAAGTGATTAAGCATAACTCGAATTCTCTATCACATGTCAAGAATATATATACTTGACAACTTCTTTTAGATTAAATTTTCATCCACCATATTTTTTAATAATTTGGACCTTTACCACTTATGGGACTACTTTTATTGATTTTCTATTAAACATAATTCATGTTAATATGCCGAAAAATATGTTATTTTTTCCATATTATTTTTCCATTATTTAATAAATCCAATATTTTTAACATAATAACGATTTTGTTTTTACGAACAAATGATAATAAAAAATCAAAATTAATTTTTCTTGATTGTCGTGCTTCAGTCTAAAACGTCGTTGACTTGTCGTTAGCTAAACTGAAATGTCCAAACGCACCGTTTTCTTCTCTCGAGCGAGATAAGATGCGTACAAATCGCAAATAATAAAAATAAAAATATTCTCTGCTAAAATAAAAAAGCCACCACCCGAAATGTCCGAACGACAACGTTTTACTCAGCAATGATGCATAAAGTGAGCTCAGGACTTTCGCACAACAAACCCTAGACTCACTCGTCTCCTTCTCTTTCGCTCTGTGTCCCAAGAAGCCCTAACAGATGGCTTCACGCAGACTCGCGTCCACGCTCCTCCGCTCTTCTCTCCGCCGATCCACCTCCAAGTCCTCATTCTCTCACTCCTCGCTGACCTCACCTTCCACCACGCGCCGTGCCGCCCCCTCTGCTTACTTCCTCTCGCGTGTGGCCGACTACGCCACCTCAGCCGCGGCCGCTGCTCCGGCATCGCCTTCTCCGCCCAAATCTGACTCCAAGAAGGGCGGCGGTGGGAAAATCACCGATGAGTTTACTGGAAAGGGCGCGATCGGGCAGGTTTGTCAGGTGATTGGTGCCGTCGTCGATGTCCGGTTCAATGAGGGATTGCCACCAATTTTGACGGCTCTTGAAGTGGTGGACCACTCTGTGAGGTTAGTTCTTGAAGTGGCGCAGCACTTGGGTGAGAATACGGTTAGGACCATTGCTATGGATGGTACTGAAGGTGTGGTCAGAGGCCAGCGCGTGCTCAATACTGGCTCTCCTATTACTGTAAGTTTTTGTTTGGACATTAGCCGATTATTGAGTAGATCTGACTTTGGATTTTGCTATAATTGCTCTTGTTTGGCGAAGTGGTTTCCGATAATCTAGGGTTTTGTAAAGTCAGGATTTTGTTATTCGTAAAGTTCAAACTTTCAAAGCTTTCTTTTATTTTCGAAGATCTTATCAGATTATGGATATACATGGTGCCTTTTTTTTTTGAATAACACGTGTAAGGAGTGAGACTTACCCTCTTTTTACCCATTCTTTGGCTTTTATATAACTTGTATTTTGTATTTGATTTCTTATTTTTGGATTTGCTTATGCTTTTTAGGTACCTGTAGGTAGGGCTACCCTTGGCCGCATCATGAATGTTATTGGAGAACCTATTGATGAGAAGGGCGATATCAGTAAGATTCTTCAAAGACTGTAATTACCCGTTTTCTTTGGATTCGCATTGTAGCTGTTATTTGTACTACAAGCGTGGACTATACTGACTTTTTACCTTTTTCATCTTCTTTTTCATCTTCTTGTAAATCTAATAGAAACCGAACACTACTTGCCCATCCATAGAGAAGCTCCCGCATTTGTTGAGCAAGCAACTGAGCAGCAAATTCTTGTCACTGGTATCAAGGTACTTAATACATTTCAGTTTTGTTTAGTAAATTCATTTGAAAGTTTTGTTTAGTAAATTCATTTGAAATTAGCACAACTTCCCTTTGTGGCATGTTTCACGTACTTATAAATTTACAAATTTAGAAGGATTGTGATTTGGGCTCAAATTTACTTGGTTGCTATGTTTTATAGGTTGTAGATCTCCTTGCCCCTTACCAAAGAGGAGGAAAGATTGGGCTTTTCGGTGGTGCTGGTGTTGGGAAAACTGTGCTTATTATGGAACTTATCAACAACGTTGCAAAAGCTCATGGTTTGTGTTATATGAATGCATATTTCACTGCACCCATTTGCGTAATTGATATTCCTCATTTTATTGATTTTTACTTGTTTTCCTTGATCAGGTGGTTTCTCAGTGTTTGCTGGTGTCGGAGAACGCACTCGAGAGGGTAATGACTTGTACAGGGAAATGATTGAAAGTGGTGTTATTAAGCTAGGGGATAAGCAGGTCATTATTATGCTAATTTTATATGCACTTTTCTTGTTTAGACTTTGTGCATCATTTTGCAAGTTTTACATTAATTGTATTTTTTTGTTAATATCAGGCTGACAGCAAATGTGCTCTTGTCTACGGTCAAATGAATGAGCCCCCTGGTGCTCGTGCTCGTGTCGGTCTCACTGGGCTTACCGTTGCTGAACACTTCCGCGATGCTGAGGGGCAGGATGTGCTTCTCTTCATTGACAATATTTTCCGCTTCACCCAAGTGAGCTAGTTTGACAGAGTTTGTGGAGTACCCGTCATTGTTCACTGCATGTTGATGTTGTGAATAATTTGTGCTCGATTCACTTGCAGGCTAACTCTGAGGTGTCTGCTTTACTGGGTCGAATCCCATCTGCTGTCGGTTACCAACCAACTTTGGCTACAGATCTTGGAGGTCTCCAGGAGCGTATTACAACCACCAAGAAGGGTTCCATTACTTCTGTCCAAGCTATTTATGTGCCTGCTGATGACTTGACAGATCCTGCTCCTGCTACCACCTTTGCTCACTTGGATGCTACAACTGTGTTGTCACGTCAAGTATAAACAAATTCATCAAGTAGTTAAGGGAAACAATGAACTAATGTGATATTTTGATTAACGCTTCTGCCTTTTTCTTGACAGATCTCTGAGCTTGGTATCTATCCTGCTGTTGATCCTCTAGATTCTACCTCTCGTATGCTTTCTCCTCACATTTTGGGTGAGGAACACTACAACACTGCACGTGGTGTGCAGAAGGTTCTTCAGAACTACAAGAATCTTCAAGATATTATTGCCATTCTGGGAATGGATGAGCTCAGTGAAGATGACAAATTGACTGTTGCCCGCGCTCGTAAAATTCAAAGGTTCTTGAGCCAGCCTTTCCATGTGGCTGAAGTGTTCACGGGTGCCCCTGGCAAATATGTGGAGTTGAAGGAGAGCATTACCAGTTTCCAGGTACCTCTTCACTTTTTCTCTTGTATACTCACATATGGAGACACTCATACTCCACTAAGCACACAATTATACAGATACCAAGACGTGGTAGATAGTGTTGCATAGGTCATCTACTTGTACCCTGTGAAATGCATGTCCCTTTTGAACAGTTTCTTTAAAGTGGTTTATGTTAATATTATCCAAAGCTTCATGTCTCTTTGACTAGCTTTAGGTTAATAATATCATCACACCTGAACTTTTATAGAACATAATATTTGTTGCTGAAACAAATGGGCACTTACATAAATGTGTTGATGTTTTGAGAGCTTTCTTATGTTATTTTTGTTGACTTTGGATCAAGTAAATGGCTTTTTGGAGAACCAGTGGATTTTAATAACTTGCTCATGGATTTGAGAACAATTATAATTTCGTCATCTGATAGCCTCTTTTCCCTTACTTGCATCAGGGTCCGGTAGTTGAATTAGAGGAGATTATTCTTGTCTAATGTGTTGAAACTCATTGGGTTGTCATTGTGTCGAAAACTGAGCTCTACTGTGATAGTATAGAATCACTTTATTCATCACAAGTACAATATGGTGGCAATGATACTTTGTATTTTAAGTTCATTTGTCTTTAATATTAGTGGCGCTTGGATGAAGCCAGAATCAGTTTCAATATATTTTGTGGATTGCATGGCACTATTCATGGATGATATTGAGTCATGTGATAACTTTGTGTCGTTTTGGTTTGGAACAGGGAGTGTTGGATGGAAAATACGATGACCTTCCAGAACAGTCATTTTACATGGTTGGAGGCATAGAGGAAGTCATTGCTAAGGCCGATAAGATTGCCAAGGAATCTGCAGCCTAATCATCTTCTCTCTTTTCCAGTTCCTTTGTTGATTATTGCGATAAATGAAATAATATTCTAGGTGGTTCTGGCGACATGCCAGCAACAGGATGATGTTCATTTTTTGAGACCATCGATGTTTCAGGAGCTTCCTCCCAATTTCTGTTTTTAATGTTAATGTTATTGCAAAGTGTGAAAGAGGAAATAGGACTGAGGCCTGTCCTGACTTCTGGCCCCCTTGCATTTTTCTTGTTATTTAATAAGGGAAAAATAGATGGCGGACGTGTATATGTCTTTTCGATATTTTCAGAGGAATCGGACGCTTTTAATTTTCATTGAGAACTCAAATCAATGCATCTAAATTTTGCAATTAGCTTTTGTATTTCTTGCCGTGAATTTGTTCAGTTAATTTCTTCTTATTATTTCTTTATTTTGCAACAAGAAAACGAAACAATGTTTTTTCAGTACTTATGCAAATTATGGCAGGGTGTTACTAATTGTAAATGAATATTAGAAAGTTCAGTTTTATGTTATTACACCAACTGTGTTTGGAGCTAGACGTAGAAATTAGACTGTTCGTAAGATAAAGCGGACTTCACCAAAAGCAACGGAGGCCGTGGTTTGCGCACCAAGCGGTCAAACGCATTGGCAAATGCAATTGGCTTAAATTGACGACTTTGTACATGTGATTGGTCTAAGTTTCGGTGATTCCTATTGAACCTAATTTTGGTTTGTTGAGGGTGGCTATCTGTCTATAAGTAGCAACACATACTCTTGCATTTGTAGTTCAGTTTTACACCGCAAGGTATAAAGTGTACCTCCACTTCCTTTCTATTCCGACTCTCTTTAGCAACACATATTTCATTTCCATTAACTACTTTTCTTTATTTCTTTCACAGGGCACCACCAACACTTTGCATACATTAATCTAATACCATTAATCTTACATCGCCAAGAGTATTTGCACCCATTCACAGTAAATATATTTAAATTACAAAACATTATCAGCACGGTTGCTGAATAACAATAGTCAATAGATATGACCATTTTTTACCATATTGCCTACATTCGTTATATTATTTTATTATTTGAAACGGCTATCTTTATAAGTATGTCATGTAGATGCCACTATGTTAGATCTTTCGCATTAGAAAATAATGTTAGATTTGAATATTATTTATTGTATTGTTATTTATTTGTTATACTAATTGGTCTAACCTAAAGTTATGGATATATTTACCTTATATTGTTAAGTAATGCTAGATATACAACCAAGTTGTACAATCTAACTTATATAACTTGATAGGCACAAGTTCACTAGGTGGGTAAAAATAAAAAATGAATTAACTAATTTTTAATAAATAAAATGGGATCCACATATCCAATGAATTTATACCATGTCAGGTTGTATGAGTTAGGTTGTTCAAATTGATTGTATACCTAGCATTATTATATATTGTTATTGTGATTAAATGAATTATATTTCATTTACGCATTTGTTTTTTTAAATTATAATATTATTATATCATTATCGTTAGATGCAGATATTTTACAAGTTGAAGTTTGTACAAACCAGAATCAGATTTTTTGATTCTCATTACTTCAAAACCTGAAGTTTTGGAATTATAAATTCTTAAATCAGAACTTGAAGTTCTGAATCTCTAAATATTATTATTGCCTTAACATTATGTTTTATATTTTTCAATTTATTTTTATTCGGCCGGAACTTAAGGTCTTTTGGTCTAAATTTACTTGGTCATGACTTTTAATTTTTTGGTAATTAAATGTTAAATTTATTGTTCCTAATATGATATTGCTAGGACTGTCAGCCCCGGCCCCAGCCTTCAATTTCTAAATCCGACCCCGGCAAATTCCCGAGATTTTTTTTTCTGGGCTGAGGTCGGGGTGTCCCGGGTGGGGCTGGGTTTTTCAATAACCCAGGATTAAAACTCGGGTGTTATATATTTTTTAAATTCTGATGCTTTTTGTAAGCCTATATAAATTTTTAGTGTTCATTATTGGTAGCGAAAGGGTTGTAGCCCATTGGTAGCAGGTGATGATTTGCTACGCCCTTTCAATATACATGGAGAAAGGGGTTTGAACCACCTGCATAGAAGGTTTCCTTTTCATTTAAGTTTTTAAACTTTGGCATGGGTTGGGCTTGGGCCTTGGGCTGTAACGCTAAAAAGGAAGGAAATGGGCTTAAAATGAAGTAAGGGTTTATAAGTAAGTATTGTAAAGTAGAGGATATGAAATTAAATCAACATAATTTTAATTTCAATTGAGCACCCCAGGTTCAATTCCGGGTCCCAAGCCCTAGCACCCCACCCCCCACCCCCCCGACCGTCCAGAAAAATTCTTCCCCGACTCTGGCTAATTTTCCCAGTTTTTCGGACAATTCCCCAGCCTTGGACATCCAGGTTTTCCCAGTCCCCGACACCGGCCCAGTTTGTTTGCCATTCCTAGATGTTGCTAATATGTTAAAATTACATTTACTTCATTTTTTTTATCATTATTGTCAATTACACTTTATTTATTGTTATTATGCTGCGTTACTCAGAACCTGAAGTTCTGATTTCTAATAAATTTATCCTTATGTTATTTTGCAAAACAAATAATTTTTTTTTTCATTTTGATTAATGGATAAAGGCAAATTTCCAAAAGTTGACGTTTAAGTCATTGATGCATGATTGAGGCAATTATTAAGAATGGGTTGAAAATGTCACACTTCACTTGGACTCCATAGGCATTAGAGAAACCATAAATAATGGTAATACCACGTCCTTATAGGAGTGGGCCAAGGTCATGATATTTTTGTCTTAACATCTCAACAAAGGCCTAAAATCTGAATACATTATCATAATTGATCTATTGGCCCTTTGAAATTAATTAGAGTAGAGATTTGTTTAGTAATGAACAATAATATTACCAAGGGCCCATCCAATGGAGCAGTTTGGGATTACAAGATTTCAGGACATAATCAGGCCAGAAGTTTTGATGCAAAAACTCCAAAGTGAGCAGATCAAACATTGCCCATAGCCTTATTGTGCTACTTGTTTGAATATACGATTAGAACCTAAACTTTTTTATGTTCATTTATTTCTTTAAGATATTTAATTCTTTAAATTTACTTATTGCACTTTATATTCATTGCAATTCTTACTATATCTTTAATTTTCTTTTATTTTGAATTATATTATTCTTGATATGCATCCAAAGGATGTAATTAACATTTATCCCCGAATGATAAATTCCTGAAGGATAAATTGAGGGCCATTTAATTATCACTATTAAAATGAATAACTGATCCAGTAAAGGATTTCCTATTGATTCCATACATTTCCTAAAGTGAATGTTACTAAACCATTCCTACAAGTAAATGACATCATTCCCTGAAGTGAATGATATTATACCGATTTCTCAAAGATGATGAAATGGCCAAATGAATTATTGGGATATTATACTTTAATTTGATATTATCTTTTATGATGGTATCTAACATACTATTTCTTGAACAAAAGGGCATGGACATGAAAAGTAAAATACTCTAGAAGAGACGAAGATTTATATCTAGTTGATAGTGCAACAACACATACGATCCTGAAGGATGAGAAATATGTTCTGAAGTTAACTTTTTTGGAAGTAAAAGTTAAAACTATATCAGGCTCTGTTAACTTGATTAAGGGCTCCAAAAGAGCGATTATATTGTTGCCAAGCCGTACCAAGTTATGTATTGATAATGCCTTATACTCAAGCAAATCCAAAAGAATTTGCTTAGTTTTAAAGATATAAGGTATAATGGATACCATATTCAGACATCTTGTAAAAATAATACTGAATTTCTATGTATCACCTCAGATGTCTTAGGACGGAAGTTGATATTAGAGAAGCTTGAAGCTCTCTCTTCTGGATTATATTATACATACATAAGGTTCATTGAAACCTACCCAGTCATTACCTAGAAGTGTAATGATCCTAAGACTTTTATGTTATGGCATGACTGTCTTGATCACTCAGGATCAACAATGATGAGTATGACTATTGAGAATACAAATGGACATCCACTAAAGAATAAGAAAATCCTTTCATCGAATGAAACTACTTGTATCGCTTACTCACAAGGAAAGTTGATTGTTAGACCATCTCCTTCTAAGATTGGTCTTAAATCCCCATCATTTTTACAAAAGATTCAAGGGAATATATGTGGACCTATTCATCCACCGAGTGGACAATTTCGTTATTGTATGGTCCTAATTGATGCTACTGAATAATGGTCTCATGTGTGCTTGTTATAAACTAGAAATGTTGCATTTGCTTAACTACTTACTCAAATTATTAAATTATGGACACATTTTCCAAACCATCCTATTAAGTCAATACATCTGAATAAGATGGTGAATTGACATCAAAAGTCTTTGATGACTATTTTATGTCTGTTGGAATTGATATTGAGCACCATGTCCCACATGTCTATACCCAAAATGGTTTGGCTAAGTTATTTATAAAGCGATTGCAATAATTGCATGTATTTTGTTATTAAGAATGCGATTGCCAACTTCTGCCCAGGGCCATGCTATTTTACATGTTGTATCATTGATCATATTAATGCTCACTGCTTATCATGAGTATTCTTCATTACAACTTGTACTTGGACAACAACCTAATATATCTCATTTGAGGACTTTTGATTGTACTGTACAAGTTCTTATTGCTCCCCTGAAATAGAAAAAAAGAGACCTTAATATCGATTGGGAATCTATATCGGTTACAATTCTCCATCTATTATCAGATATTTAGAACTAATGATTGGTGATCTTTTTATCGCATGATTTTCGGATTGTCATTTTGATGAGAAAATTTTCCTATCTTTAAGGGAAAACATAATGCCTCATGAAGCTAGGCATATGCCTACTGAAGTAAGGCAAGAACTTTCTTGGAATGGCATAACACTGTCTCATCTTGAACCTCGCACACCTCAATATGAAAATAAAGTGTGAAGGATGATATATCTTCAAAATATCGCTAATCAGATATCGGATGCTTGTAGCTAAGATAACAAAGTCACATATACATGTTGCTAATACACCGACATGATTGAGATCCCTGTTGAGCAAACTCCCCACGTACAATGAATAATCAATCTGTTGCATACCAAAAGTGTAGTAGGCCCCTTAGATCAAAAGATATTGTCCCCCAAAAATGAAAAGTGATTAATATCGATCCTACTGAAAATAATGATCGAGCTAAAGAGTCCACACTCTTTAATTTATCTCCTAAAGAGATAAAAGTTCCTAATGAGACACATGCCCATGAAGATGCACAACTCCTTGATGAGACACATGCCATTAAAGTGCCATATGAATTTAAAAATGAGGAAATTTTTATTGATTATGCTTACACTAGAGAAATGTGGAATTATGATAAAATTGTCATCGACAACATATTTTCAATTGTAGTAGCCACCTATATTATGAATTATGATTTTGAGCCACATGCAGTGGAAATATAGACAAAGGCATGACTGAATGGGAAGAAACAATTCAAACAGAATTAGCTTCCTTAGCCAAACAGGAAGTTTTGGACCTGTAGTCCAAACGTCTAATGATGTCAAACCCGTTGGATATAAATAGGTATTAAAAAGAAAAGGAAATGAGAATTATGAGATTGCTAGGTATAAAGCCTGACTAGTGGCTCAAGGTTTTTCTCAAAGATCGGGTATTGACTTGGATGAAATATATGCGTCTTGTGAGATGTTGTTACTACTTCCTATATTGTCAACTAGATTCTGACATATATATGAAACTCCCTGAAGGGTTTAAACTGTTCGAAGCAATTAAAACACAATCAAGGAGCATGTATTCACTTAAATAGCAAAGATTACTGTGGATTGAAACAATCGTGGAGAATGTGGTATAATAGGCTTAATGAATACTTGATTAAAGAAGGATACATTAATGATCCCATATGCCCTTGTGTGTTTATAAAAAAGTCAAAATCTAGTTTTGCTATTATAGCAGTATTTGTCGATAACATGAATATAATTGGAACTCTTGAAAAGATCCAAAATGTTGCTGAATATTTAAAAAGAGAATTTTTTAAATGAAAGATTTAGGGAAAACAAAATATTTTCTCGGCCTATAGATCAAGCATAGTTCTAACAACATATTTGTTCATCAGTTAGCATATACAAAAAGGGTTTTAAAATGTTTTAATATGGACAAGGCTTATCCTTTAGTACTCTAATGGTTGTTGGATCTCTTGGTCCTAAAAAATATTCATTTTGTTCTAAAGGAGATAATGAATAGTTACTTGGTCCTAAAGTACCATATTTGAATGCTATAAGTGCATTAATGTATTTGGCATAATGTACTATACCTAATATTGCATTTGCAATTAATTTGTTAGTAAGGTTTAGTTCTCCACTTACTAGATGGCATCAGAATGGGATCAGACATTTTTTTTTTATCTTCAGGGAACTATTGATTTGGGATTATTCTTTTTATATGAGCTTTCTAAAAATCTTGGTTTGGTTGGCTATGTTGATGCTGTTTATTTATCTAATCCCCATAAAGCTTGATCACAAACTAGGTATGTTTTTACTTATAATAGGACCACAATTTCATGGTGATCTACTAAACATAGTTTGGTTGCTACTTCTTCTAACCACTCTAAAATACTTGTAATGCATGAGGCTAGCCGAGAATGTATATGGTTACAATATGTTATTTAACAGATCCAAAGTTCATGTAAATTATCTCTTACCACAGATCCTCCAACAATTATGTATGAAGATAATACAACTTGTTTTCCTTAGGTCAAAAGAGGAGACATAAAAGGAGATAAAATGAAGCACATTTCACCTAAGTGCTTCTACACGCAAGAACTTTAAGAAAGCCAAAAGATTGATGTAAACTGATACGTTTCAAGAACAATCTTGCAGATTCATTCACCAAGACTTTATCGACATCAACATTTGAGAAATTAGTGTACAAGATCGGTATGCGATGGCTAGAGGTGGCAATTCGTGTTCGCGGGTCGTGTTCGTGTCGTGTCGAGCTGTGACACGATAAAGATTGACACGACACGAACACGATCCGTTTATTATTCGTGTCACTATGACACGACACAAACACGACACGATTATTAAATGGGTAACACGACACGACACGCTAACACGAATAATAAACGGGTCATAATCGTGTTAGACACGAACACGACCCGTCTAACACGATTAAGACACGTTTACATTATTGACACGACTTGATTGACACGATTATGACCCGTTAACATGATTATGACACGTTACAGAATTAATTTTCAACTTTTGTTAAATGACAAAAATACCCTAAGTTTTAAAATTTATTAGGGTTTTAAAATTCTATTTTTATTTTAAAATTTGGATACATGTAGGGACTAAAATGTCTAAAAAGTTTAGTATTTTTAAATTTAATATGTAAACGTGTCAATATTCGTGTTAATCGTGTTATCGTGTTAATCGTGTATAATATGTATTCGTGTTATTCCTGTTACTCGTGTCATAATCGTGTTCGTGTCAATATTCGTATTAATCGTGTTATCGTGTCAATCGTGTATAATATGTATTCGTGTTATTCGTGTTACTCATGTCATAATCGTGTTCGTGTCATAATCGTGTCGTGTCATAATCGTGTTCGCGTGTTGAAGACTCTCAACCCGAACACGACACGATTATTAAACGGGTTGACATCTTCGACACGAACACGACACGAACACGAATATACTAAAACCCAAACCCGCTTAAACCCGTGTCGTGTCAAGTCGTGTTCGCGTGTCGTGTCAAAAATTGCCACCCCTAGCGATGGCTCAACAAGCAATCAATTTAACAAACATTCTTTTGCCGTGATTAGGGAGAGTAGTCATTAGGGGAAGCATTATGGACACATGTACATTGCACGCTTTTTCCCTTTGATAAGGTTTTGTCCCATTGGGTTTTCCTAGCTAGATTTTTAATGAGGCATTTTAAGCACGTTCAACACCACTTCATGATTTATTGTATAATTGTATTTCTTTAGTTTGGTTTTTATCCCACTGAGTTTTTTCTTAGTAAAGTTAAATACAATTATTTTAAGTTGTAGAATTAAAAAGGTAGTGTTGTAAAATAATGTGAGTTTCCACCAAAAGCAACTGAGGCTTTGGTTCGCATACCAAATGGCCATATGTGATTGGTCCCAAAAGTGGCACATGTAATTGGCTGAGATTGACAACTTTGTACATGTGATTGCTATGAGTTTTGGCAATTCGTATTAGACCTAATTTTGGCATAATTTCGTTGGTTGTTGAGGGTGGTAATATGTCTATAAATAGTCCTCCCGTATTCTTGTATTTGTAATTCAATTTTACCTCACAAGAAATAAAGTTTACTTCCACTTCCTCTCTATTTCATCTCTCTCTCGCATCACATACTTCATTTCCATTAAATAATTTTCTTTCTTTCACATGTGTAGACAATTGATTTTTGGAGCACAATGATGAAACATAAATGAGTGTGGAGCAATAAAAATGACCAAATTACCCTTGGAAGAAAAGAAGAAAGGAGCTAAGTTGAAGAATCAAGAAGCTTAGAAAACCTACACTGATTTTGAAAATTCATAGAAATTAATCCAGAAAGAATCTGATAGTGGGCCATATACCATTGCGAAGCTACAGATTTCTAGTTTTCATCAAATTTTATAGATTGAAAATCAGAGTTAAACTTGAAGAGTTATACATGATCAAACAGACAAAAGTCAGAGAAGGGATTGCATTGAAAACAATAGAAGGTTGAAGAAGGTGTGCGCCACAACTAGCCGATTATGGGCCAACCACCGACCAACAGTGGAATCATGGATCGATGATTGGCCCACCATTGGTCGATAGTGGAACCATCGGCCAACGGTTGACCCACCATGGGCCAGTTGTCCCACCACCAGTTGGCGGTCCTCCCACTACTAACCAGTATTCTTCTTTCATTTTTTTTTGAAAATTTCGATAGAAACTTTCCATTTTTTATTTTTCCTTCCTTTTTTTAACCTAGCCCTCAACTATATAAACACCCTCTCTGCTCACTTTCACTCCATCCAAAAATTTCTTCTCTTCTTCTAGGACACACTTGTGCGAATTTCAAAGAATCCTTTCTACTCTAATTTTTTAAGGTATTTTTTATTCTCTAAACCTGAAAAGGGTATGTCCTGAAAGTAGTTCCTCTCTTCTCTCTCTAATTTCTTCTTTAATTTTCTTACTTTACAATAAGTATGTTTAGGTTTGTTTATGCTTAGAAAAAGTATGTTTAAGATTTATTTTGATGTTTAGAAGCATGATTAAGGTTTTATAGAATTGTTTAACCTTTTCTTTGTTTTACAGGATGGAAAAGCGTGTCAAGGTGAGTGTGCTATCCCTTATTTATTAGAAGTATGTTTAGAATTTTATTTTCTTTGCGAATGCTTAGAATCATACTTAGGAGCGCATTATTAGAATCACAATTAAGAAAACTTATGAATGCGTTGAATTATGCTGGGAAATAGCATAGAATTAGGTTAAAGAATTGTTATATTTTTATTTGATTGATTGAATTAGGCTAGAAATGCCATGATTAGGTTAGAATTGTCATTTTGCCATGATTACCATGAATTAGGCTAGAAATACCATGTTTAGGTAGAACTAACATGATAAAATTATCAAATTAGGCTAGAATCGTCATGACTTTGTTTAGAATTTTGATTGATTTATTATAAATAATTGTCATAATTAGGAATATGATTGAATATATACCATGAAGAGGCTTGATCAACATTGAATCGACTCACATATAATGGTAAAGAATTCCTTATTTATCGAATATTGAATTGAATGCTTGTGAATACATGAGTATGCTATGTATGCTATGAATTGAACGATTGAATATTAGAAGTGCTTAAAAGTACATTTATTTTATTTGTGGAGTAACAAATGGACGTAATCCTATCCCCTATCCCCTATCCCCCATATTTGAAAGAAATGTAATCTATTCTCTTTACCTCTTTCTATATATGAATATACAATTTTTAGTTGAACAGATCTCACATGATTAATGAAGATAAAATGGACAATATGTATATAAAATGAACAACATAAGTGAACTACATAACAAGTTTAGCTATTTTTATTTGGTACCCTATGGGGGCCGGATTTATACCCAAACGGGTAGAATGGCTCGTACCTAACTTCCTGAATCTATCTTTAAAGGGATGATTATAGTTTAGGTCCCGAAGCAACGGATCTGACTGCCATCATCCATTTTTTTAATAGAAAATTGGGTGATGACTACATTCTCCAAATATGCCTATGGCTCATTTGTGTCCTCTTGAGTCTCGAAAGAGATTTTGACAAAGTTTTATGGTCACAAACACTCTGAAAGGATGAAAGCCATGTTCACAGTGACGACTCCACTGGGGATATGAGAAGTTGATTCCTATTGGAATACCAAATCTTAATAGCTTACTTCGTTATTTTGAGTGCTTGCATCATTACACATTTGCACACAATGAGCACAAATTACCTAAACTAGCCGTGTCACGCCCTAAAATCTCTTATTTAAAGACTTTAGGGGTGATTGATTAAGAAAAATAATAAAAAGACATAATCAATATCTCACTTTTTTTTATTATTTTCCAATTCATACATATATTTATACATATCACATGAATCTATTACAACATCTGGCTATTTGTTTAAAATAAACTTTATATACACTGATGACCACACTTAGAACATAGGCTGATAATCATATAATAAAATTTTCTATCACAATTTAGGCTAGTCAAAACTTTTCCCAACACCATCACATGCATGCAAACGCCCAGACTCCCTAGGAGAGCTCTGGAACACCACTAATACGAATATCTTTTTGTATACCTGTGGAGGGAGGGGGGGAGGGGAGCATATAGCCCAATATGAAAGATTCTAACATTATACTAAATCACAAGCATTCAAACAGTTACTTAATTACATAGTTACACAACCAATTATAATAAGTCAAGTAATTATTCTCATTCACACATCAAGTTTATATTCGTGTTCCCCTTGGATCCGTATACAAGACGGCCCATCCAAGGTCCAACACATCACGTTTATATTCGTGTTTCCCTTGGATCTGTATACAAGACGACCCATCCAAGGTCCAACACTAAGAATTTCATATCTGCATTCTCCTTGGATCCATATTCAAAACAGCCCATCCAAGGTTCAATGCATACATTTATAAACCTTTCAATATAATTTCTAAAAATAAGTCTCAAGGCATACAGTTTTTATAAAAATCCAGAACTTTCAGGAATGGTGTAAGCGGGTCGGGTCGGTTCTATAATTTCGCTCGACGCTCGACATTGTAATTCCGCTCGACACTCGACACTGTAATTCCACTTGACACTCGACACCAGATGCTCGACACTCACACCTACATGTCGAGTCGTGCATACAACACGTGACATTATCCACTCGACACTCGGTACCAGACACTCGACACTCGCCAAATTCATAACTGACATTCGACACTTCCGTAGCCTACATGTCGAGTCGCGCATACGACACGCGACACTGTCCACTCGACACTCGGCCACTACTAGACACTCGACACCATCCATTCATCACTCGACACTTTCATAACCAGACATTCGACACCATCAATTCATCACTCGACACTTCCATAACTAGACATTCGACACCATCAATTCATCACTCGACAATTCCATAACTAGACACTCGACACCATCCATTCATCCCTCGACACTTATATGTCGAGTCATGCACACGATACTCGACACCAAACACTCGACACTCGACATGTAAGTATCAAGTCGTGTCGAATATAATAACAGTCTCGAAAGATCCAGAATTGTGAAAATGTTCAGATCTGTCGAATGAACAGTATCATTTTCAGATTTCGACCTCCAATTTAAAAAATTCACCAAAATTTCATTTTAAATCCAAATTCAATGAAATCAGTGGCTATTTAAAGCTTCATATGTCTATTTTCCTAAACCAAAGAAGAATTGTACAAATCACAATCCAGAAAAATGCAGTAGCTCAAATAACATAGAACTGTCACATGAATCCCAACTTCTATCAAGAACAACATCTCCTTTACTTTGTAAGCACATAATTTCACAAGTAATTCATCATCCAAGCAACAAACAATCAATCTAACAATAGATCACATGTATTACAATCCATATCAATCAAGAACAACAAAAATAAATAACACGATTTAAGTATAGTGTTAGAAAAATCCCTACGTGGTTTCCAAGCCTATACACCTCTTTGATTTTTTTCCTTCTTTTCCTCTCTTTTTCTTCCTTCTCCTATTCCTCTTCTCCTTCTTCTCTTTTTCTCTGTAACTGTAAGACTCTCCTCTTCTCTCGTCGAATGGAAGAAAAAAAAAAACCCTTCTGGAACCCTTATGTCTCTCTTATATATACAAGGCCTTAATTCATGGGCCTTAGCCTACTTATTTTACCAACCCATTTAATCCTTACCAAATTCTAATACAAGCCCACAACTATAATCCAACCCAATTTTCGTATATTTTAACATAGTTTTACAACTACTTCATGGCCTAAAGCCCATCAAATTCAAATAAAATTACTCAAATGCCTTTAGGCATGTTTCTAAATTTTTCTAACATATATATATACATACATTTTTTTTGAAACTCTGCAAGCCGTGTGGCATTAGCATGAGAAGTCTTTGGCTCCATTGAACTTTTAGATGACTCATGTTAGTGTCACCATCTTTGAGCACGTGCCATTGACTTGATATAAAAAGAGACCAGCCTAAGGGGTCATCTCTCGCTCAAAGGAGCCCAGACCATTAGATCATTTTGACTCAAACCTATGTAGATAAAATCTAGAAACTATCTATAGGATGAATATCTAAAACCCATATTGAAATGCATGTCTATGGATTTAAATTCTACATGATTAAAATAACTTACCCAAATCCCATAAAACCATAAGGGAATGCCATATGTGAATTCACCGATTGAACAAACTGGGGACATGTGCCACACGTTAAGGTTATCATGAAATTTAGAGCCATTTATGATAATAATGAAGAATCAAACATCAATTTGAATGTTTGAATTAGGTGAGAGAATCTCGCATTCCTACATCCCATGATGATGACTAGGAAATGAGATAAAAAATTCTACGAAAGAGACTTGACCTCAAGTGTGTGAGAGGATTAAAGTTAGAAGGGTCTGTTTATGCCCTTGAATGAGCATGTACCATATCATGCATACTTGTATTGCATGCATGACATTAACACCTTTGTTTTATAGCCCTTATAGCTTAGTTAGACGAGGTGATTGGTTGACAAGATAATGAGAGCTAGTTGTTGAAATGGCTACACCCAAGAATAATGTTGAGATGATACAAATACAGGCTGACATCACTGCAATCCAACAACAGATAGCTCAACTTATGGAGTTCATGAAAAATGGGTGTAACCATACAAATCAGTTGTTGCTAAATGGACATGGTTGTTGATGCGTTCGAAACTAGCAAGTATACTAGTCGCACAAGTAATAAAGTGATAAGTAAGATATCGTTCCCACGAGGATTGATTCTAATTGAATTTGTTATTTCCAGCAACAATTAACTAAATGGGGGGGTTTTGTTGAATGATTAACTAAATGAAATAAGAATGCAAATTAAGAATAACAAAACAGAAGTTAATTTGAATAAAAGATCAATGAGAGAAATCTGGTTAAGGGATCCTTCTCTACCACAAGATATGGATTTGCGAATTAATCATAGAATTGTCATCCAATTACAGCATTGAAGTTATCAACCGTAGATAACAACAAGCTCTGTTATCCCAATCTTTCCTTACTTTGTTGTTAAATAAAACAGGCTCTTTATTTAATCTCTATCCATTAAACAACCTAGAACAAGCTCTCTAAATTTAATTCAATGGATGCATTACGATAAGAAAGATAGGTTGATCTAAGCAATAAACACACAAGCTCGGATTATTTAACTTAGGTTGTATTCTCCAATTGCAATCTCTGATCACAATTTTGCTACTAAGGATTAGAAATTCAAGACAATTACGGATCAAGATTTCTACTCTAGCAATAGACAACAACCAGATTATATTCAGTTGGCCATTCCAAATACAATCAGCAAGCAATCATAAGCATTAGATATGGGAAAATACAAGCAACTTCAATTAGAGAATTGGATAACAACTTCTTGCACAATCAACTCACAAAAACCATATCAGGGGCTTTGAAATCACCCTCAACCAATTCAGATTCAGTTACACATGTTTAAGAACGTGGTAAATACAATACAACATGGAGACATTCCAGAAAATGAAAGGGAAGGGAAAAACTTAGCAAATTTGATGTAATTCTCTTTGGATTGTAGTTCTTCCTCTTTCCAAGCTTCCTTTCTCCTTCAAGAACTCCAAGAGATGAAAGAATTCCAGAGCTGCAGCCTCCACCACGTTCTCCCCTCTTCAAGTTATGAAAATAAAACCCTAAAATGTGTTTAAATACTCTGCTACAGTAACGTGCTACAGTGTCCCGTATTATACATGCTACAGTGATTTGTGGAATTACATTTCTATACTTCTCACACTGTTTTGATTACAACTTTTGGTACACTGAATGGATTTATAAACCGTAAATTTCTCCAGAAAATAGACTTCGAGAGCTTTCCAACGGTATATAATATGTCATCGGGTTCATTGTATATCAATACAATTAAATCCGAGAAGATGGTTGACTAGCAGAGGTGAAAATGAAGGGTTTTACTCCATTTTTGTGCAAGTTGCTCCAAAACTCCTACAAACATCAAAACCACACAAAAACATAAAAATACCAAGGAATATAGCAAAGAAACATGGACGAATTGATATGAAAATGATATATAAATAGACACCTATCAAATTCCCCCACACTTAACTTTGCTAGTCCTCGAGCAACTACGACAATATACGAAACAAAACTAAACCGAAACAGAATCAACAAAAAATTAAAACACACAAATGCTTCATCTTGCAAATAGGCCCAAAGATTGTACTTATATTATAACCCAAGGAAAACTTCAAAATAATGCACTTGATCAAGAATTTCATCTCAAAGATTAGTTTCGCTTCACTTCAATTCCTCAAGTGTGTGTGTGTAGAGCCATTCTCACCTAATCACTTGTAACCCGGATGAGTTTATGCTTAAAAATGAATCATATTTAATATTGAAGATGTGTGTATAAATGAACTCCATAGGCCTGCTTTTCAAGTCACTCTCCACTAATGTAGCATGTACAACACCAGGATCAAGTAGGACTTTATTAAGCTTGTAACGTTTGGCTTGGGTGAAGGTATGATAAAGGATAATAATTTGGCTCAAATCACCCACAAACACATAAATCATTCAAGACTATGTAGAGCTCAACCCTATAACACAACTTATTTAATTCACCAGTTACTCCCCCAAACTTATTTAGAACACTCAATCTTCTTTTTTTCTTTTTTTTTCTTTTTTTTTTTTAGAAAACAAAAGAAACTACACCCATGTTTCCATTCTTTTTAAGAACACCCAAGGGTATAGAACTTCTTTTTTTTCTTTTTTTTTTCTTTTTTTTATTACACTTCCCCTCCCCCACACTTAAACAACACATTGTCCTCAATGTGTAAGTACGTGGACGATAAGTACAAATTATCTTTTTTTTCTTTTTTTTCTTTTTTTCTTTTACAAACATAATAGAACCACTTGACATTGCTCATACACCTCTCCAACCGTCCTCTAAACTTTCCCAAAACTATACCATAGCTCAAAATTTAATTGTGAACGATCTACATGCTCATAGGTAAGGGATAAACTGTTTGGAATAAATTCATTTGAGGTTAGGAAATCTTTTAGTGAGTTACAAAGAAAAAGGCTTACAGAGGCTCAAAGGGGTAACTAGGGATCAATTTCAGTCAAGGTTGGCTATTAAGGCTCAAACGGTCCAAAGATGGCCTAAATCATTTCCCCAATTTTGCACTGTCTAGGATTTCGCCTCGAGTGACCATCAAACAAGTTCTAGAATTCATTGAAATCTGAAGAAACATTTAAATTACTAAACTTCCTCTAAGTAAACAAATAACTCAGTGATAATAGCTTAGTGCTCATGTTTGCGCAGGAATCAAAAGCAAAGCGAACCAATAGACATTTCAGCACACAGATGCATGCATCATTTATCATTTTCCAAGAGTTATTCTTAATTCAATCATTGCCTTATCATTGGCCCATAAAATGCAGAGAAGAGGTACGTGCCATTGTTACACCTGAGTCAAGATTGTATATTTCAACAATCCTTAGGACCAGTAGCCCGCAGACTTAAGGTTGTCAGCCTATATACCTTTATTATGAAGAACAAAACAAGAAACAAGACACTTCAAACAACATGAATAAACAAACTACAGATTTATTTAGAGAGAATGCGTTTCAAAGAGTTAAAAAACCCAATATTCTGCCATTCTCAGGTTGTTCCACAATTGTTTTTTTGAATCGAAACTGATAAGATAAAAACACATAACAACTCTAAATTACGCAAAACTAAACTCACTCATAAAATAACAAAGTTCAACAAGTCAGCAAACAAAAACAAGTTAGTTAGAATGGTTCTAAAAAGTTTAGAAGTTAGCCTCCTTATTCAGCCATTATGGATTGAAGAGATCCAGAATGCGTTTCAAGATAACTTGAACTTTTTAAGCCACCACTCTAAAAACCGAGATTATAAAATATTACCTGGGACGAAAGAAATAACCTGAAAAAGCTCAAAAGAAACGACATGAAAAATCTCAAATAAACACACTAAAAAGAAAGCAAACAAAAACGAAGCAAACCAGCAAATAGAGATTACAGAGGGAGGGTTAAATCCAGTTGACGCCTTTTGTTGCCTTCTCCAAACCAATTTATCCGAGCCATTGTTGGATCAGGTGAATAGACTAATTCTTGTAGTTTGTCAATTAACTCTCCTGCAGTTTAAGCTGTAACCAGCATTGTGCCTTGCTGACGTGAGATCAATTTTTTTTCTACAGCTTGATCAAGAATGACAAACAACCAGCAAAAAAATTATTAACATTTAAACAAACCAATGGGTTTTCCGATGGATGTTTTACTTTGCCCAATGTGGATTTGAAATATCTCCTCTAATGTACCATAACCACCCGGCAAAGCTATAATGCATCGGACTTAACAACCATATGTGCAATACGCTCATGCATACTAGAGACCTGTAACTCTTCCCCAATTGTGTTGCCTACTATATCTCGTACAGCTAATGGTTTAGGGATAATGCCGAGAACTTTGCTTCCTCCTAAGGATGCAGCTGTCGACACACACCCCATTAACCCAAGACTACCCCCCTCCATAAATCAAATTAATACCCCTCGCAGCTAATGTCCTACCAAGATCAAGAGCTGCTGTGGTAAACTCGCCATCTTTACCAAATTGCGATCCGCAAAATACGCATATATTGCGGAATCGCCGAATTGGTGTTTTCTCCATTCCTACAAGTGCTCTAATCTTGTGTAAGACACGTTAGATATTATGCTTTTCAATTGCAAGACAGGTTATGGAATGACATATGAAATATGCAGAATGTATATATACACACATAAAACTCTCAAATTTTGACACATGGGGACATACTTTCGGTGGGGGTTGCTCGATGCAGATTATCGCCCTAAGATTTGAAAAAATGAGATATGCTTTCGGCGAGGTTTGACAAAACCTACACACTTGTCTCCCACGTGAAGCAGGGAAAATGGAGATACACTTTCGGCGGGGGTTGACAAAAACCCCCACACTTGTCTCCCACGTGAAGCATAAAAATAGAGATACACTTTCTTCGGTGGAGGTTGCAAAACTCACACTTGTCTCCCACGTGTAATTATGCCATAGGGTAGTCATATGGTTTGTCAAAAAAAAACTTGAAATTAAAACAAACAAAATCAACAAACAACAACAACACAAAAACAACATTGATAATCAGATCAAACGAACAAGAAAAAAAATTTGACAATAACAACACACATTCAAATATACAAGTAGTTGTGATTGTGGCTCACATCTTCCTCTGGTTTTACGTCCAGTAACGGCTGAAACGCCTTCTATGAGATCGGGGATTTGCTTCCCATCCAGTTTTCTTATAAACTGGCAAACATGGTCGTTTTAAGTCAGATTCCCTAGACTATAACACTGCAATTCATCACGAAATTGTGTCCATAGATTAAGCAATTCACGCTGAACAAGTCCACAAGAATGTGACTCGAGATTTAACAAAACATTATCCAGCGACTCATTACTCAAACCATTCTTAATAAATGAAAGTTTATCTTCTCTATTCCTGGACGCAAAACCTAATGAACGACAAGTCTGGTTACAATTCCATCTAGCACATTTTTAACATACTTGTAACCTTTTCGCTCTTCGCCTCTTGGCGTAGTAGCTTTTTCCTAGACCAGGCATGTATTTTGCGAGATTAATGTCCGGCTCACCGGACAATCTCACCTTGGCTTCGATAAGCCATCGGATATCAGCAGGAACATTTAGGAGCATCAATGCCCATAGTCTAGTCATCCGTACTTTATAAATTTTAAACACAGCATTTTAAGGAAGTGAAGGAAAATATTTATGAAGGTTCGACAGAAAGATATCGCATCCATTGAAGAGAAGAAAAGGAGAGATATTACCGAAATGCGATTGAGTCTGTTCTTCTCTAAGATATGCACGTTTCAAACCTTCGGGCAATGGTTTCAACTCCCCTTCGAATGTTTCCCCAAGCTGTTGCACAAATGAATTCGAAGTACGAAATAATCAAATTAAACAAAGAAAGGAAAAGAAAAGAGTAGAGACGAAACTAAAGCACCTACAAGAGATAACAACCAATAGCTAAACAAAACTAAAAAAACAAGTAAAAATATAAAAACAAATGAGACAGATGGCAAAGAGAGATAAAACCTGATCAATTTGATGGCCTATGAAAGAAATCTCCTCGAGACACAAAAATCGATCATTATTACCTCATTTTATTTTTCTTTTCTTCTTTTTTTATTTTTCAAAAACATTGGTTGCCTCCCAATAAGCGCTTGGTTTAACGTCCTCAAGCCCGACATTGGTTCCATCATGGCGGGTCCAATCTTCGCTGTGCTTCTCTAGTGGGCTGGGATCCTTTTTCCAACAACATACGGTCCTGCATATGCTGGGCTTGGAATTTTGTCACAATCGTCCACACCAAGCGCTTTTGTGATCTTTCTAAGTACTCTCGGACGGTTCTCTTCTTTAGTGGTGCAAGGCCCTTTTTCTATTTTAAGTACTGGCAATGATCAATTCTTATCCAAGTACTCTTCCATGCTTCAAATGATCTGGAAGATGCCTTAAGCTCCAAGGTAGGGGCTTTCATCATAGAAGGCAGAAGTTTCACATTAGATAAAGGAAATTGAATGCACGAAACATCATACCTATTTGTGGTTATATCTATGGTCTCATCTAAGCTTGCCACAGCTTCCTCCATTTCTTTGGACACTTGTATCAACCTTCTTGATTCCTTGTAATTTTCTGTCCCTATGTGCTCACTAAAACCACTTCCAATCCATCCTTGTGAGTTAACTCAAAATGTTGTTGTGGCAAAGAATCAATAACATCAACTGCAAAAACAGAATGCAAGTCACTAGGGTACCTCATTGTCTAAAAAATATTGAAAAGAATCACCTTGCCATCGAACATTCCATGGTGAGAGTGCCCTCTGAACATCAATCTTAGTTCGAGCACGTTTTTCAAGAATGGTCTCCCCAAATAGAAGTGGTGTGGATTAGGAGTATGTCTCATCCTCCATTTCAAGAACCATAGAAGTCCTGCTGGGACAAACCACTTGATTTACCTGCCAAGCACATCTTCCACAACTCCCTTGGATATGCGTTAGAACGATCAGCAAGTTGAATTACAATACCAGTTTCTGCAAGAGGTCCAAGATTCAAAGAAGCATAAATAGAATATGGCATGACATTAATAGATGCTCCTAAATCTAACATAGCTCTTTCAAACTTGGTATTACCAATGGTGCATGGAATGGTGACGTACCTGGATCTTTGCATTTCGGAGGAATTTTTCTTTGCAATATAGCTGAAACATTTTCCCCCACACTTACCTTCTCATTTCCTTTCAACTTTCTCTTGTTGGTGCATAACTCCTTGAGAAATTTTGCATAACGAGGTATTTGCTTGATAGCATCCAGAAGTGGTATATTTACCTCGATCTTGCGAATAGTTTCCAGGTTTTCCTGTTCTTGTTCCTCCTTCTTTGATTTTGCAAATCTGCTAGGAAAAGGTGGAGGAGTAACATATGAAGGAATTTGAGTTTTAAAGTCTACCTTAGAAGATGATGTTTTGTTCATGGTGGAAGTGGTGTCATCCCCTTCATTAGTTTGTGACTTTTTTTGTGGGACTTGTAATTGCTTTCCACTTCTCAAAGTGATTGCACTAGCATTCTCTCTTGGATTGATCACTGTCTGAGAAGGTAAATTTTCTAAGCTCTTGCTCTCGAATTTGCTCATGTTAGTAGCCAATTGTCCCATTTGATTTTCCAGGTTTTGGATACTTGCCCTAGTTTCCTGCGGAAATTGCATTGTGTTAGTGGCAAGTGCTTTAACAATATCCTGGAGA